>WWET01000066.1:1146557-1161735 GCA_011038615.1 Limnodynastes dumerilii | reverse complement strand
GTAATAGAACACGAGGGCATGAATATAAACTGGAGGGTGGTAGATTCAAAGGAAATGTGCGGAAAAATTACTTCACTGAAAGGGTGATAGATAAGTGGAATATTCTCCCATCTGAGGTGGTTGAGGCCAATACAGTAGAACAATTTAAACATGCTTGGGATAAATATAAGGGTATCCTAAATTGTAAACCAAATTAAGGGTAAATAGGGTCTAGGGTCAGTATAGTTTTGAATAAACAAATGGGCAGACTAAATGGGCCATGTGGCTCTTATCTACACTTATCGTCACTTTCTATGTTTCTAAACTGTCACTCACTGAGCTCTGCGCCAGTCCAGAAATGAACCACGCCGAACCATAGGCACGTAGTTTAACCCCAAGCCAGGTATTCACAAGAGCCCATGATGGTGGGGATGGACTTGGCTGCAGGCAAGGGGCAGGTCACGGCCCTCTGGACAATCGCACAGACACAGAGACGGTTAGGCAAGATCCAAGGAGAGCAGGGGTAGTAGTTGCAGGTAGTGGAGACACTGCTACTGAGGCTGGATATGATGACAAGACTGGAGCTGTGCTGGAACCAGAGATACAGAAACACTGGAGCAGGACTCAGAGAAAAACAGGAACCGGGCAGTGAAACACAACCAGGAACCAGGGAGCCAGAGCACATGAGCGAACTCAAGGACACATCAGCAGACAAGATTTGCTGTTGCTCTGATGTTACACGCTGCAATATGACAGCAGCATGTAATATTATCATTGTACTGTTGCAGGGTACTCCGGTCTTTGTTTCCTCTGCAGCATTCCTTCTTGTTAGGGATCCTAGCTGATTACCTCGAGCTGGGATGCCCTAGCTGAGGATTTGGCTGTCTGTGTTCAGCAACCAATGGGGATGTGGCTCTCCCCTTAAATGATAGCTTCCTTGCCGGTCATAGCTTTAAGTTTCTAGCTTCTTGCGTCCTGCTCGTGTATCTTGCCTGCTGATTTCTGATCCAATCTCTGATTCCTGAGTGCCCTGTTTGTGACGTCCTCCTCCTTTGTTAACCTCCCGGCCTGTTTAATCTCTCTTGCCCAGTTCCTTGTCTGCTGCTTTGTGTGAGTGAGTTTCTGCTGAGTGTGGTGTGTGAGCCCCTATATGATAACTCTCTGTAGGTAAAGCCTTCCTGATTACCTGCGAATTTTTGCTTTAACTCCAGCAGTCCTGGAGCTGTTTTTTACCATGTGCTTATTCTCTGTGTTTTGTGTTGCAATATGCACTACTCTGATTACCACTACCTGTCAGTTTATCCAGTCTGTCTGTTAGTATTTCTGTTCCTGTGCGTACTTTGCTTTTGGTGCTTTCCTCCTGCACCATTCTGTTTATGACAGTTTCTGCCTGTACTCCTAGATCTGTACTTACATTGTCTACTCACCTGCATGCCAGCTTCCCTGGTTAATTCAGTGCAATCTCTGTACTTAACTTGCTCACTCACCTGCACGCCAGCTTGCCTGGTCAATACAGTGCAGTCTCTGCGCTTACCTTGTCTACACTTGCCTGCATCCTAGCCCGCCTGAGTATTTCTGTACTATTCTTATTACAGTTGTACTCCTTTGTGCTTCTGGCCTGAATCCTAGTCTGTTGGTAAAGGCGTCTGTCATCATCCCCTGGACTCCTTGTCTCTCAACCTAGCTTGGGATTGTCCACTGAGGACTGCGACCCACTACTGGGGCACAACCAATTCCATCCCCACCATCAGAGACTCTGGGGAACACTACTCGGTAGTTAAACTTTGCACCTCGGTGTGTCAGTCTCATAACAATACATAGCTGTAGATAGTGATCAAGCATTTGAGATAAATTTGCTGTTAATGAATTTACTCCTGCCACGATGGGCCTACCTGGGCTACCTCCAGGGACTTGTGGATTTTCAAAAGAACATAAAACACTGGAATAGAAAGTTCTGTGATATTTACAAATCTATCTCTGATAAGGCTTCTGAGTTCACATTTACCAATTAATTCATTTCATGATCTCTTTATTCTTTGTGTCGGATTACTTCTTTATTTCATAGGTCTCCTTGTCATGTCTACATTGTATTTCTCTGTGTCTGTCTGCTATCTGGACTTTCTGCTAATGTAGCCTAACCTTTTTCCTTTCTAGTAGCATAACCATAACCCTCCATCTCCCATACCTTGACCCTAACCTTAACTCTCCATGTCCCACAGCCTAACCCTAACACTAATCTTATCCCTCTATGGTGTTACTCACCAACTTCAGCGCCAGTCTGAAAATGGATGCCGCCGAACTAGAGGTACGGAGTCTAACCTCAAGCCAGGTATTCACCAGAGCCCTTGATGGTGGGGATGGACTTGGCTGCACTGGACAAGTGCACAGACCTAGGGACGGGGCAGCAAGATCCAAGATGAACAGCAGTAGTGGTTACAAGTAGCGTAGTCACTGCTACTGAGGCTGGATACAATGACGGGGCTGGAGCTTGAATTGGGAGACAGAGATGCTGAAACATTGGAGCTGGACACTGAGGGCCTCATTTACTAAAGTCGAAAAATTATGTCATCTACATTTGGGGGCTCTAGTGAGCGCTTTAGTGTTGATGATGTCATTTTTTCTATAAAAGGGGGACCTCTAGCGACAGACCGGTCATTAGTGCCAGAAGAGGCCGAAGACCAACTGCCAGCACCGGAAAAACCTATTCAAACAAGGTGACAAGCATCTTCAAGCAACATTTAAAGAAGATCTTCAGAAGCTGAAAATACAAGTAAGTCATCCCAAGACAGATGACTGCTAAACGGTGAATTGCTACATTTATTTATTATTTTATTACGCATTTTTACTGAATAATAAATTTTAGAGTGTAGTAACTGTGGCCACCATTATATTCGTTATACACAGTAAGGAACATTTTTTACACATTTTAGTCAGGGTTTAACACATAATATTGCAATGCTTATTGGGGTACTTTTACATTTTTTAGGAATACATAACACATTTGCATAGAGACTTATATCACTTATCAGGCTGCTGCTTACACTACTATAAGGATTAGCATGGCCACAAACACATGGCCATGCTTTTCCTTATAGTAGTATATACGTCAGCAGGAAAAGTGATTGAAAAATGCATGCCAATTTTAAATTGGAGAATCACCGTGCTTTTCAATAGAAAAGCATGGCGATTTTTCCATTTTAATATCGATCAATATCGACGGCGATTCCAAAAATACGGGCTTAGTAAATGCCACGATTTTTGGTAAAAAATTGCTGCTAAATCCCAGCGATAATGATCGATGTAGAATCACTGAAAAAAAAACAACCTTAGTAAATGAGGCACTGAGAGAGACAGGAACAAAACAGAAGTGTAATACAAAAAGAAACCAGGAAGCCAGAACACACGAGCAAGCTTGGGGACACAAGTCAGCATGCTAAGATTACCTGTTGCTCTGACAGGGAAGTGCTGTCAGTGAGGGGTTTAAATAGAGCTTGATATCTGTTGGCCATTCACCGGTGATGCTTTGCTTTCTGGTATTGCATCTTGGAAATAGCTATCTATAAATATTGTGACCTGCAGCAAAGCCCATATCCACTATCAGGATGCCTGATGAACAGTCATGTTATACTTAAAAAAGATATAAGGGTGTAGTATAAACCCAAATATAGGGTGTTACATGCCGTCCCTCTGAACGGCATGTACGGCGCTCACCTTGCCTCTCCTCACAGCTGCTTCCTTCTCTCCCCGCTGGGCGCTTCGTTACATGCCTGGCAACTAGTAAACAATTCCACTTGGACGCCGCCACGTCCAGGCGCGCGGTCCACGCTGAAGTAGTTCTTTCTCATTGGATGTTTCCCTCTCTCAGGGAAACATCCTATCCCTGTGCTGTTGGTCTGGCTGCTATCCAATCAGCAACCAGCAGCCTCTATTTAAATCCATTTCCTCTACTCCTTGGTGCTGATTATAGTATCTGTTCCCTCAGTACTGTGGTCTGCTATTCTTGTGTGCCTAGTGCTTTCAGCCTAGTGATTTGACCAATGGAAGAAAGTATGGAAGCGCTAAGAGATGATATTAGTAGTATAAATTTTATTTAAACACCAAATAAGAATATCAATAAAATATACACATAAGTATATAGTTGCAAGAATATCAACACGTATATAGATACAAAATTATGTCATGAGGCAATCAGATTGTATACTGTGTACGTTAACGTTGAATGGTTATAGATCACAGAGTTGTAGACATATAATACAGTGTCCTCTATATGGAGGGGATTGGATCTAATTGACAGAATTGTGATATGCTGGAAGGAAATATGAGTTCCCGATAATATGGCACAGTACAGGCAAATTTGATGGAATGGGGGAAACTGATGATCTTCCAGGAATAGTAAGCACAGTAGCAAAGAGTGTCTCACTGTGTGTGGTATATGGTCACAGACCAGACTAATTCCGTCGAGTCGGACAGTGGCTATTCTTTTGGACTCTATGCAGATTTTCACACAAGGAATCTGAGATTCTCATATATATATGTTTGCATTAGAGTAATTTCCATACACACAGTTTTTTATCTACTACCTATGAATTGAATGTTGTCTTGATTCTTATCCGGCATTTGTTATTTTACAGCGAATATTTTCTTCTTATTTTAAGTACATGTTTTTAGGAATATATGCAAGATTTTTAATCTTATCTGCACTAAACTCCCATTATCCCATTATCCCCTGTAGTATCTAGGAATCACACAGCGCTTTTCAGTGTTCTAAATTCTCTTGTTTTATTCCTGTATGCGTTGAGGGAATTGTAGATCCCTCATTAGCACACTGAACTACTGCAGTGTAGGCGCTGCTACTCCCTACCCTTGTACTATTTATTCTGAAAACAGAGTGGCAGGCTGTATGCAATATAGAATGTCCGTGTGAGACTGGATATAGAAGAGGTTACTCACGGAAGATATTGAGACTCTCTCCGTCCGTGCTGCCACTAGGTCGGCTTTGCGTCCACAGCCGTGATGATAATGAGCAGCAAGTTCTAATTAACGGTGTGGGGAAAGTCTCTGTATCTGCGATCTCTCTGAAATGCTGTGCGTGACAGCTGTGATACTCCATGAGCACAATGGATATGAGAGTGAATGGATGAGAAAGCTTTACTTATGGATCGGGAAGTGCTCTGTGTCCGTGGAGAGTCTGGATGTGCTGTATATAACAGCCATGAGGCTTCGTAGGAACAGGTACTCTGTGTCCGTGGAGAGTCTGGATGTGCTGTGTATAACAACCGTGGAGCTCCGTAGGAACAGGTGGTGGTAATCTTCCAGCGGAGTGGGAGCTCTAGTTGAATGTAGAAAACAGCCTTCACAGGCGGTAGTGAAGAATTGGCCGACAGGCGGAATAGTAAAAAGCGGTTTGTTCCGATTGGTAGAATGTGCTGATGAATCCAAGATATAATAAGTATGTCCAGTAATCTGTGATCAAGGTTGCAACATGGGGAAGCCCTTACGCGTTTCTCCAACGTGGTTTCATCAGAAAGCCAAAGTGTAGAGGATAGGGCGGGCACTTTTAAATACCCCTTGTTCCAGGTGTTTTGTGAACTCACTAATGATGTTTGTGAGTTCATTAGATTTCAAAGTTGTAGTACAGCATGAAGATCCAACTTTTGATTAAAAATAAGGAGAAGTAATGGTTCTCAAACATTAATTTTAGACTGCCGCTTAGAGAATAAAACTATATCTCTTATAGTAACTAGTACATAAACATATAAAAATATATATAAAATATAAAATATGCATATAAATTCATTTTGGTAAAAATGATATATAATTTAATAATATACAATATGCATAAAAATCATCATCAATATGTATACATCATTTTCAGTAAATATGTATATAAATATATGTCATTTTAATCATTTTAAGTGATATTTAGTAATCTTTTGTGATTTTGGGTGATTTTTAGTGAACGGCTCCAAGCTAAAAAACATTAATTGATGATTAATACAAATCATAGAGATATAATATGTAGTCATAGTCTAAATATTAATAACAATAGAATCATTATCGCAATAGACATATTAATTGACTCAGCATGATATAAATAGTAATTAATGGATACAGTAGAGGATAGTAAAGATAATGCACTGACTATATTTGGCACACATATAGATGTTACAAGATGGTGTCTTATTTAAGGGGCAATATGCCCTAAATATATATAGATATATAGACACTCATATATATTCTTAAACAACAGGGCAAGTAATCAATCATAAACTTAAATTGGTTGTAAATATACATATATATAGTATAGTCATTGAAGATCAAATAGTTATTATAAGAATCTAAAGGATCGAAATTCCTACATATAGTAGTTCAAGCATATATGTATGATGATCTATCTGTACATATGCTGGTATAGATATATGAAAACACGGACATATGATATATCAATAAATGAATAAATTAAAATAGAGAATAATAATAACATCAATGTGAGATGATTACCATATACAATTAAATATCTGGAAAAGACAGAGAATATGCATATAAATCATTATCAAAATATAAAATATGCATATAAATTCATTTTGGTAAAAATTATATATAATGTCATTATATACAATATGCATATAAATCATTATCAAAATATAAAATATGCATATAAATTCATTTTGGTAAAAATTATATATAATGTCATTATATACAATATGCATATAAATCATTATCAAAATATAAAATATGCATATAAATTCATTTTGGTAAAAATTATATATAATGTCATTATATACAATATGCATATAAATCATTATCAAAATATAAAATATGCATATAAATTCATTTTGGTAAAAATTATATATAATGTCATTATATACAATATGCATATAAATCATTATCAAAATATAAAATATGCATATAAATTCATTTTGGTAAAAATTATATATAATGTCATTATATACAATATGCATATAAATCATTATCAAAATATAAAATATGCATATAAATTCATTTTGGTAAAAATTATATATAATGTCATTATATACAATATGCATATAAATCATTATCAAAATATAAAATATGCATATAAATTCATTTTGGTAAAAATTATATATAATGTAATAATATACAATATGCATATAAATCATTATAAAAATTGATCTAATTTTGAGCGCTGTACACTCTTTGCTAGTGATTTGACCATTGATTGCCTATTTATCCAGCCTTGTTCCTGCCTCTCTTTCCTTTAGTATATCCTTCCCTGGTTCTCCCTCCTTGGTGTATTTTACCTCTCCATTATTCCTACCCTCTCCCGGAGTGTGTGTTTATGTTTCCCCTTCGGGGGCTCTGCTGTATGCTTGTGGGTGTGCGAGCCCTTGTCTGACTTGTCCAGTCCTGTGACCTACCTTTCGTCCGCCGTGCTCAGTTCAGTGTACAGTGTTGTTCGTCACCGGTCGATCCCTTTCGGTCCGGTCTGGTTCCCGCTTCCTTATTTCTGCCTCCTCTCACTTTCTGGTTCCCATCTTGGTTTTCCTTTCCTCCTCATATGAGTCTGGTTCAACAGGGCACAACCTGTTATTGGGGCGCTGCAAATTCCATCCCCACCACCAGGGGCTCTGGTGAATACCACCTGATAGCGCTGACTCCGTGCCCCGGAAGCCGACTTCGTAACATTATAATCGGCCATAACATTCTAATCCCCATGGAACCCTCCATGGCAGAAGCCATAAATGCCCTCATCTCCCAGGTGTCCAACCTGGGACAGATGATCCAGACCCTGACTAATAAAGTCAATGATCAGGAGGAGGTAATTTCGGCCACGCGGGCCTCAGTCATTGCCCCACAGCTGCCCGCCCCGACACTACCAACAGCATCCTCTGATATTAAAGTTAACCTGCTGGACAAATTCTTTGGGGGCCGCAGTCAGTTTCATCTCTTTAAAGAAAACTGCCGTCTTTACTTCCAGCTCCGACCCAATGCCTCAGGGTCTGAACGCCAACGAGTTGGTTTAGTGATCACACTGCTCCAAGGAGACCCCCAGGCTTGGTTCAGTCTTCGTCCCGAAGATCCGGCACTTCAGATCGTGGATGCATTTTTTTAAGCTTTGGGCTTACTATATGAAGACCCAGATTGAGCAGCCACCGCAGAAATGAAGTTTCGTTCTCTGCGTCAAGGCAGAAGGACGGTGGAAGTGTACTGCTCCGAATTCCACCGCTGGGCCAACGATTGTGATTGGAATGACCCAGCTCTCTGCAGTCAATTTCGCATTGGGCTTACTGACCAGGTTAAGGACGTCATTATTCAGTTCCCTCCAGCCAGAAACCTGGATGATCTCATGCGCCATATGATCAAAATAGATCGGCATCTGAAAGAACGACGTTTGGAGAAGGATGCTGCAACAGGTTTTTCTACCGTTCACCTTCCTCAGGAATTCCAGACACCTGAAGAACCCATGCAGATCTGGTCTTATCGTATTTCTAAGGAGGAAAAGGCCCGCAAGCGTAACTTGGGTCTTTGTCTTTACTGCAGTGTAAAAGCCCACAGACTCTTGCCCGAAGAAACAACCTATGCAGTCGGGAAGAGAGTAACCCAGCCGGCTTGCGAGGAGCTCCAGTTGGGTAGTCATCTTAGTCCCCTCAAATAATTTGCTCCTGGTCCCACCCTGACTGATCCTGAGGAATCGCGAAGAACAACTATTCACTTTTATTGATAGCGATGCTGCTGGTAATTTTTGGGATATTGGACTAGTCCGGTCACTTAATATCTGAGTCAGAAGTTTGGATGTTCTTGTCTCGGCAGTAGGATTGGATGGTCAACCATTATCTAAAGGTCCCATTCTTCAGAAAACTGAGCCCATTCAACTGTCTGTCGGTATGTGCCATTCTGAGTCCATTGAGTTCCTTGTTACCAGTTGCGCTTCTGTTTGGCTGGTTCTGGGTCACCCTTGGCTCCAGCTCCACAATCCCTGTATTGATTGGTCCCATGGAAAGATTATACGATGGGGTGAGTCCTATGAAGATTCTTGCATCTCCCACCCTATCTCGGTGGGTCGTGTATCTGTTAAGAAGATTCCTTCGCAATATGCGGAATACGCAGATGTCTTCTCCAAACAGGCAGCAGTGTCCTCACAGACACTACGATTGTGCCATCGAACTCACGTCCGGAGCTAAATTGCCTAAGGGAAGACTTTTCTCTCTCTCTCGACCTGAATCGGCTGCCATGGAAACCTACAATAAAGAAAATTTGGAGAGAGGATTCATCTGGCCCTCTAAATCACCTGTGGTTGCAGGTTTTTTCTTTGTGGGCAAGAAGGAAGGCTCCCTGAGACCATGTATCAATTATCAAGCCCTTAACTGCATCATGGTCAAGTACACTTACCCTATACCGTTAATCTCGGATCTGTTCAATCAAGTTAAAGGAGCAGTCATCTACTCCAAGATTGATCTTCGCAGGGCATACAACCTGATACGGATCAGGGAGGGAGATGTGTTTAGAGATTTTCTGAGGAAATTTATGGTGGTCTATCTCAATGATATACACATTTTTTTCTCCCTCCCTTGAAGAACATCGAAAACATGTTACATTAGTTCTCGCCCATCTCCATGAATTCAGGTTGTATGCCAAACTGGAGATGTGTGATTTCGAAGTATCAATGGTCACTTTTTTTGCGTACATCATTTCCCCTATGGGTTTCGTCATGGATCCGGAAAAGGTGAAGGTTATTTTGGAATGGAAACAACCCACGGACCTCAAAGCCATCCAACGATTTATGGGGTTCTCCAATTACTACCGTGGTTTTATTAAGTCCTTCTCCACCCTGATGGCCCCCATCTCTGCTTTGACTACAAATGGATCGGATCCTACCAGATGGTCAGAGGATGCTGTAAGTTCCTTTGAAGCTTTGAAACAAGCTTTTGTCACCGCGCCTGTCCTCAAACATCCTAGTCCAGAATTACCCTTCATCATTGAAGTTGATGCATCGGATGGCTGGGCGGGGGCAGTTCTGTCTCAAAAAGATTTACAGGATTCCAAATCTTATCCATGTGCCTACTTCTCCAAGCAATTTTCATCCACTGAGAAAAATTATGACGTGGGGAATCGGGAATTACTGGCTATGAAAATGGCATTCGAGGAATGGAGACACTGGAGGGGTCTGTTCATGTCATTACTGTGCTAACTGATCATAAAAATTTAGCATACATCGAATCTGCCAAGCGTTTGAATCCTCACCAGGCCTGCTGGGCTCTATTCTTCACCCGCTTCAATTTCATTATAAACTATAGACCCGACTCTCTGAACCATCGAGCTGCTGCGCTCTCCCGAGCTTTTTTGCCACAACATGGTCCCACCCCCCTCCCTTACCTGTGATTTTTTTCAACCTCCATTATTGCCAGGTTAACCCAAGATCTTCGATCCAGAATTCTTGCGGTCCAAGACCAAGCTCTGGAACTTACACCCACTGGTCAGCTTTTTGTGCCTGAAAATTTTAGGAAACAAGTTCTCCAAGAGAATCATTCTTGCAAGACTGCTGGTCATTTGGGCATCCAGAAAACATTGAAGGCCTTCGTTCCGTGTGGTGGCCGTCCATGATTCAAGACACTTGGGATTTTGTTTCCTCTTGTAGCCTCTGTGCCAGGAATAAGACACCACGCCCTAGTCCTTACGGGCCACTTCTTCCTCTACCTGTTCCCAAGTGTCCATGGACTCATCTGTCTATGGACTTTATTACGGATCTCCCTAACTCCCAGGGGTACACCGCCATCTGGGTGGTGGCCGACAGGTTCAGCAACATGGCACATTTAATTTTGTTACCTGGGTTACCTAATGCCCAGAGCTTGGCCAGTCTGTTTGTGAAACACATTCTCGGACTTCACGGATTGCCCTTGGAGATTGTCTCGGACCGGGGTTCGCAATTTATCGCTTCATTTTGGAGAGCCTTTTGTAAGAGTTTTAGGATTCAGGTCAATTTGTCTTCAGGATATCGGGGCTGATTCAGAGATGCGATTGCGAAAAGATCGCAAATATACGCACCTTAGCTAAGATCTTAGCAGGTTACAGCCTACTGCATAAATAGTCACTCCCCTTGCAAACAGCGGTGGATCTTAAACTTAGACCACCGTTGACTAGCCCTAACTCTGCGCTGTCATTTGGGATCTTAAGTGATGTGGTAGCGTTCATTTAAGATCCTAAGTGTCAGCCCGCGCCCACTTTCCCTCACTTCCCTGCCTCCCCCCACCCATTTCCATGCAAATCCTTAAGATCTTAAAGATTCGCATAAGTGCTTGTCTTAAGTGCTTGCGTGCGATTCAAACTTACGCTCTTAGCGAATTTACGCTCCTAACCGCTACGTAGACGGCGTTGCACTATTACTACGCATGCGCAGTAATGACAATTTTCTAAGATCTTAAATATACGCTCCTAAGTGCCGTGGAAATCGTATCTCTGAATCAGGCCCATCATCCTCAATCTAATGGTCAAACTGAGAGAGAGAACCAGTCCCTTGAACAATACTTACATTGCTACACTTCCAGACTCCAGAACAATTAGTCTGAGAACATCCCTTGGGCGGAGTTTGCATATAATAATGCTCATAGTTCCCCTTCTTTTGTGTCTATGGATTTCATCCTAGAGCTAATTCCATTATTCCTGTCGCCACCACTCATCACCTTGGAGTTAGGGGGACGGTTAAAAGAATGAAGATCATCTGGAAGGGAGTCAATCATTGTTTATGGGCCACAGCCTTCAGGACTAAGTCCAGAGTGGATTTGCACCGAGCCAAATGTAACTTCAAGGTTGGAGACAGGGTCTGGCTCTCTACCAAAAATATTAGATTAATGTTACAGTCAGCCAGGAGGATTCTCACCGGGGCGTGGAGTCTGTACCAGCACCAGGTCTTCGCTAGAGCCTCTGATGGTGAGGATAGTCTGGGCTGCTGGTCTGGTAGGTTGCGGCACCCAGCGACAGCCCTCAAGGGGTACCGCAGCGAAGGTGCCTGCACTGGAACCGACTCGTAACCAGGAACCCAGACACAACAATGACTCTGCCGGAACCCTTGCACAACAAGAAAACAGTAGGCATACAAGATGTTAAGCAGGAACCCAGGCATACAGGATACTGCTGGAACCCACGGACCAGATACAGAACTGACAGTGGAGATAGAAACAGAAGAGCTACACAAGGTGAGATGCAGAACACCAAGAGACTAGCACTAGGACCCAGAGCTTGGGTCAGCAAGCTGCATGGAAACCACACAGTGAAATACACACTGCAGAGATGGTACACACAGCAAAATACACCCTGCAGAGATGGTACACACAGTGAAATACACACTGCAGAGATGGTACACACAGCGGTATACACACTGCAGAGATGGTACACACAGCAAAATACACACTGCAGAGATCGTACACACAGTGAAATACACACTGCAGAGATGGTACACACAGTGGTATACACACTGCAAGATGGAAAGTACAGTGGCACAACAGAGCTCTGAGTAGATGAAAAACTCAGAGCAGGTACAGAAAGTGAGAGATAGAAAACTTACAGCACTCAACAAGGAGGACGCTGTACAAGACAAAGGAGCCTAGCTGCCAGTGCGAGCAGCAAGCTACTCGCACCCTCACTGAGAACCACAGACCGGGCAGACAACAAGACAGAGGCAGGCAAGGTTAACAGAAGGTAAACAAAGGATAAACACCAAACAAATCCAAGGGAGATGCACAAGGAGAGCACACGATCAAACGCAGGCAGGACGCAGGAATACACCAGACACTATAGCCGACGGGAGTGTTCCCGGGTAAAGCTATTTAAAGGACCTCCCACCAATCAGCAGCAAGCCCAGGCAAGGGAGGCTAATTATCAGACAGCTGAGGGAAATGAGACACTTAGCATCAGAGGGAGAACTTCACATTCTGCTGAGGGCTTTCCTGCTGCGTGTAACAATTAAAACAATCGTCCAGAAAATTAGGGCCTCGTTTTATTGGACCTTTTTAAATCATTAAGAGGATCAACCTGGTGGCTTTTAGACTGAAATTACCCCAAAATCTCAGGATCCCTTCTACTTTTCATGTTTCTCTTCTTAAACCAGCCAGAGTGTCATCCAGATTTCATCAACCTGATTTTGCCAAAGCTCCGCCAGTGTTCATTAACAATCAAGAAGAATACGAGATTGAGGAGATTTTAGATTCCAAAAGAAGTAGAAATAAAATTCATTATCTTGTCCACTGGAAAGGCTACGGCCCTGAGGAAAGATCTTGGATTTCTAAAAGAATTTGCATGCGGACAGATTGAAGAAAGATTTCCACAAAAAGTTTCCCCTTAAACCCTGCCATTAGGGGTTTTCTTACCCCTCATTTGGGGGGGGAGGGGTAACTACTTCAGTGGTCCACTCTGAAATAGTTCTTTCTCATTTGATGTTTCCCTCTCTCAGGGAAACATCCTATCACTGTGCTGTCGGTCGGGCTGCCATCCAATCAGCAACCAGCAACCTCTATTTAAATCCATTTCCTCTTCTCCTTGGCGCCGATTATAGTATCTGTTCCCTCAGTACTGTGGTCTGCTATTCTTGTGTGCCTAGTGCTTTCAGCCTGGTGATTTAACCGTTGATTGCCCATTATATATATCCTGCCCTGGTTCTCCCTCCAGTCCTGTGACCTACATTTTGTCCGCTGTGTCAGTTCAGTGTTCAGTGTTGTTCATCACCAGTCGATCCCTTTCCGTCCGGTCTGGTTCCCGCTTCCTTATTTCCGCCTCCTCTCACCTTCTGGTTCCCATCTTGGTTTTTCTTTCCTCCTCATATGAGTCCGATTCAACGGGGCACGACCTGTTATTAGGGCACTGCAAATTCCATCCCCACCACCAGGGGCTCTGGTGAATACCAACTAATAGCACAGACTCTGTGCCCTGGAAGCCGACTTCGTGACAGAATCTCGGAGTAGAAGCTCGGAGTGGAATCTCTTATATAGTTGAATACTTAACTTTGGTTATAAAAAGGGTTAAATAACTAACAACCGCTGCTCTGTAAGAAGAGAGTCAACCTTCTATTATATATAGCAAAACAAACAGGTAACAGAGTGGTGGTATGTAGTATAACCCTGTAAAAATGTATTTATTACTACAGATCACAAAGACAACATTAAAAGAAAGCATAAATTAAAAATACATATTAAGAGGACCCTAAGGTCTATATAAATTATTATACAAACTCCACCTACGGGTATTGAAAAATTAAAGGGTAATTAGCACCAATCATAAAAATACCACTACAAAAATTTTGTTAATTTCACTTATTATTATTAGAATTGGTAACTAAAAACTCACAGCCCAGCTATGTGAAGACTGTATTATGGCTAATATATTTGTTGTCCATTCTTCATACAAACAGCAGAGGTCAGTATTCAACAAAAGTATTTTTAAAGAAATTCGTAACAAGCCTGACATATCTATTTTAACAATGTATCTTATATTGAAATACTTAATAATTATTTTGTATAGTATTGTAAAGTAGCATGGTATATTAATTATAAAAAAGAATACAATTAATATATACATATTTATGTCTGTCTCTACTCTGTAATAATTCAAAACATGTATAAATATTTTAAACATCATGAGGAAATTCAATCAGAAAATTAAACCTTCAGGGAACTTCGATTTTTTTGACTTTGGTAGTTTTGTAATCACCCCATTCACAAAAGATAAAACCATTCTTAATGATGTTTGTGAAATATAATAACTGCACATGGTAAAATATGAGAGACATTTCTTAAGCTGGGCACACACTAGAGCGATTATCGTGCCAATTTGCCAATTATCGTAGATTGGACGAATTATCGCTGTAGTGTGTGGTGCCCATAATTTCCCGAAACTCACGATAATCCTCCCAAAATGTCCGCCAGCAGATAAACGCATCTTATGGGAATACCAATTGATTATCGTTTATCGTTTGCAAAATCGTGCAGTGTGTGGCCATTTACAGATAATCTTACAAGTTAACTAACGATTTTTATGTTTTTCTACACCCCTGCTGGGTGTGTCTATCTTGATGTACAGTATGTCCTTCCTGTTTGTATCACGTGAGCAGTACTGCAAGTGCCGTTATATAATATAAACCTGCAATTAGCCAGCATTGTGTTTGCACGAATCTTCGTACGGTGTGTGTTACAGAATATACATGTATATTTGAAATAAGGACCAGACCCTGTAT
>WWET01000066.1:1131226-1141941 GCA_011038615.1 Limnodynastes dumerilii | reverse complement strand
TGTACGTTAGGAAAAGTTAAGGTAGGGTTTGGGTCGCGTAATTTCCGAAAATACGTCCGTGCAAGGGGTGTGCCGTGGGGAGTGTATTGACCTTACGTGTATGGAAATATGCACCGCTAAAATACGTACGCACACACGTAGTTCTGGATCTACCCCATTGTTATCATGAAACAGAAAGATTAGACGTCCTTAATTTTGCACATATTATAGGCTCTAGCAATAAGAAAGAAGCATAAACATGGTGATTATGGTATGGTTACAACAGGATCTTATCATTTAACCCTCCTGTGAATAATATTTCTTTGCAAAGATTCTGAAACATTTTTTTTTACATATAGTATAATGGGCTCTATTAATAACCTGTTTTGTGATTGCCTCAGGCAAATTAAATAAATTGAATAATTGACTTCATGTATTTAAATTGACCTTTTAATAATAATATAGCATTTTACAATGACGTTCACTGATTCAATAATATATTAATTAGAACTATAATATGAAGTTCGGATCACAAATAAATTATTCCGTATTAATGTAAATGTTTCACTGAGAGTGTAAGAATCTTTTCCATTGTAAAAGTATTAGCATTGGCAAACCCCCTTAATACATTTTAACACTATATTATATGTAGCAATTAGGGGATCCCTGAAACATGGTAATGTTACGGTACCCCGGGATTACCAGGACTATGGACCGGGGTGACCGTGAGTGGAAGTTAGTTTTGTTGCAGTACTCTGGTTTTACTCATGGAGGAACCAGAGTGACTTGCGTGGGAGAGAAAGAGCGAGTAATTCCCCAAGAGGACACCACCTGATTTCGGACCGAGTATTCGCTAAAGCTCCTGGTGGTGAGGATAGACTGGAGCTGGTAGGAGCCCGTCAAGGGCACCCCCCTGGATATGTTACTCGGGAGAGGAGCTGAATGTCAGTAGGAGTGGATAGATCGGAGATAGTTGGAAACGGAAAGCAACAGTGGGTAGTAGGCAGATCAGAAGAGACTGGCCGGCGACGGACTACAGAGACCGAAGAACGAGACTTAACGTACCGGGGAAAACGGACAGGACCAGGACTAGACTAACTAGACAAATAGGGGCATACATTCGTCAGGCATACAAGAAGTGGGGACTCCCCGGAGGGAACAGATACACCCACTCAGGAATGGATAGGGATGTTGGTGATGATGGGAGACACCAAGGAGGGAGAGAGAATAGGAGAGGTAGCACAAAGGGAAGTACTGGATAAGGAAAACTGCAGGTAATAAATGGGACACTCAATACCCGTGGAGGGACCAGAGTGACTGGCGTGGGAGAGCGAGTAATTCCCCAAGAGGACACCACCTGATTTCGGACCGAGTATTCGCTAGAGCCCCTGGTGGTGGGGATAGACTGGAGCTAGTAGGAGCTGAATGTGAGTAGGAGTGGATAGATCGGAGATAGTGGGAAACGGAAAGCAACAGTGGGTAGCAGTGGCATAAAGCAATGTGCCTGAAGCAGAGCCCCCTCTAACAGGGAAGCCGCGCTATAGCAGGAAACCAGGGACGCTGTAACGAGGGAGACCGTCGGCTGGGGATTCCCCTGCACGCGCCGAACAAAGCAGGTAAGCCGGGCAGCGGGGAAGGGACGCGGCAGCGGCCGTACGCTGGGTAACAGGTACTTTATTTACAATGCAAAGTGTACAGAGAAACTAAGGATATCACCTGTCAAGTGCTCCTCTATATAGCTCCACTGTGCCTAGGGCTCTAAACTGTACTGAAAAGACCATACCAGTGGGTCTAGCGCCTGCCCCTTTTATTTATTCAGCCATCCGTAGGTCTGCCTCTTATTATTAGGCCTGCCATAACTGTTCCTTTATTTGTTCTTCCTCCATGTCTGCCCCTTATTTTTATGTTCAGTCTCAATTTCTGCCACCTATTATTATGTCCAGCCTCTGTCTGTCTCCCCCCTGTTTATTTGTCCAGCCTCCATGTCTGCCTCTTTATTATTTAAGAAAAAAGAAGAATTGGTGGAGATGGCTATATTTGGGGTCGATGAAAGTTATCCTCAGGTATTAAACTAACAGCTGTGACAGATTGCTACTAACTAGATGATGGGGTCTGCTCTCCCCAATCAAAAACAGAACTAAAGATACAGATGTCCGGTGAGCGCTAGTCTCCAGCTGAAAAAATACCAGTAGTATGGCTCCTGTTAATAACAATATTTTAATAACAATATTTTAATCAACATACAATCATTAAAATCAATTGATCATATTATAACTGTATAATAAAATAACCAGTCCTCTAAAGATACCAGTGCACCTGGTCCGTAATTCAAGTGTAAATATTATTCCTCTCTGGTGGATACTGATAAAGGTAAAGGTGATATATTAGGCAAATTCCCAGCCTCCATGTGTGCACCTTATAATGTCCAGCTTCCATGTCTGCCCCTTATAATGTCCAGCCTCCATGTCTGCCCCTTATAATGTTCAGCTTCCATGTCTGCCCCTTATAATGTCCAGCCTCCATGCCTGCCCCGTATAATGTCTAGCCTCCATGTCTGACCTTATTATGGTCAGCCTCCATGTCTTCTCCTTACTATGGTCAGCCTCCATGTCTGCCCCGTATAATGTCTAGCCTCCATGTCTGACCTTATTATGGTCAGCCTCCATGTCTTCTCCTTACTATGGTCAGCCTCCATGTCTGCCCCTTATAATGTCCAGCCTCCATTTCCACCCCTTATAATGTCCAACCTCCATGTCTGCCCCTTACAATGTCTAGCCTCCATGTCTGCCCCTTACTATTTTCAGCCTCCACGTCTGCCCCTTATGTCCAGCCTCCATGTCTGCCCCTTATGTCCAGCCTCCATGTCTGCCCCTTACAATGTCCAGCCTCTATCACTGCCCCTTACAATGTCCATTCCCCATGTCTGCCCCTTATGTCCAGTCTTCATGTCTGCCCCTTATGTACAGCCTATATGTCTGCCCCTTATGTACAGCCTCTATGTCTGCCCCTTATGTCCAGTCTCCATGTCTTCTCTTACTTACCTTTGATGTCTTCTCCCTTCCTCCGCGGTGCTCCCTCTCTCTGGGCCATATTCAGAGATCCGTTTTTTATGTACGCAATTATATGCACAGCAAGAGCAAGGAAACACCCACCAACAACCCCCTCCCCCGGATGTGCGTTCATGAACTTACGAGTCCCTAGACCACTGTGTTCTTTACGTAAGAGCCCTGTATTACCTGTACTGTTCTGTGAAAAGCCCTGACACATATGCAGCGGCATGGGCTTTAAAAAAAAGCTAAAAATACCTTTGTCCCGAGAGTCATATCTTTCGGGACAAGTTGTAAGGCGGGCGGGACTGTCCCACTGTAATTGGGACACTTGGGAGGTATGCATATGGCACATATTCCCACAGGTCTACCTCCTGCATTATACTCAATGGGCCTGATCCAGACCTACAATGTTGCGCTGAGCGTACTAACACTCAGCGTAACATCAATGTACTCCCCCCGACACCCCCCCTGTCCCGGCATAATTACACACTGTTACGCCGACTGAAGGCTACCCTAACTTCAGCCTGCCTAACAAAGTGCAATTACATCGGGCACCGGAGCATAAGTAATTAACCCTGCCCGCCCTTCCTCATTTACCAGCCTCCCCCCGCCTACCTTCCTTAACTGCAGCATAGTTACGGTGAGGAACGCCCCCTCAACCGTAACTACACTGCAGTTACGGATGCCCTATCCTCAGTAAAGAAATTCCATAATTACGCCGGGCAACATCTGTCCGGCACATGCGCAGATTGGCTAAACAGACGATCTTACACATACGCCCACTGTAACTACGGCGGCGGGCGTAGATCTGGATCAGGCCCAATGTTGCTGAACCATCAGGCCCTCAGATACCAGCCTCACCCCACCTTCCTTTCCACACATCTTTTCCTTCCCTCTCTGGGTATAAGTGTAATGGAAGTGCCATGTTTTACTTTAGTATCCAAGTATTAGACACACACACCAGAAGGTATGAGTATTATTTATTAATAAAGTTATTTATACTTAATTCTAGTTATTGCTACATCAGGCTTTTATGGTTTTGAGTATTTTATTGTGCAAAATGTATAAGTGCAATTTGTATTACTCATGTGGTAGTTATTTCTGTACCAGTACTACCTGTGCACCAGATATTTAAGCATTTAGATGTGTAGCTTCTATTAAATCTATTGTCATTATCTCGGCACAAGTTCTTTTCATATATACACTAGCTAATTAACCAGCATTTAGATGTGCAGCTTGTATTAATGCAGTTGTAATTATCTAATTATACCTCTGCAAGAGATGCTTAGCATTCAGATGTGTAATTTGTAATTCAGTGGTATGTAGATTTTTATGCAGTTTGTTAAATCATTTGATTACAGGTCTTGAAGTTACTTGGAGGTGGAGAGATAGAGACATTTACAATCCAAAGAATTTTCTGCATAATTACTTCCTTTGTCTCCCTTTTTGTTAAACCTCTTACCCATTACCCTTTTTTCCTCACATACTCTCATTAGGCTCGCATCATATGTCTTCTTCACAAATTGATGGCAGGCTCACGCTTACTCAGAAGTCTTTTAATGGTGTGACTAGTTCACAGCTACCTATTGTAATTTCTCTCTTGCCTTTAACAACAAACACCCTTTACAAAGAAATAAGCTGTTATGAGAAAAACTTTAAATAGGAGGACAATCTATTTATCTTGTCAAATTGATTATATATATCTATAAGAAATGTTGGTACTCGTGGTTTTGGATTCTGCAGAAGGCAATCTCTCATGATCTGGCAATGCTTTTCTGATTGGAGAGTTGAGGAGAACTGTTCTCATATGTTTTGTGGGCTATATAAGGCACAGCCTTGTGATTTTAGATAGGGGAATTGAGGGGAATGTTTGCTAACTGTAGATGTTTGGGTATTGTTATTGACCTATTCTGGTATGAAAATAAAATTAATCTTATTAGGGTTGTCATTGTTTTTTCTAATAAAATTAAATAAGAGGTGGCACAGTATGTACAGTGTACAATCTTTTGTACAAGGCATATAATGTTTGGTGTGCCTTGTAATATTCACTTCTGCTCACAATCTACACTACTACAGTTCCTTAGTAGGGTTCTGACTTACAATAGTATTTTACTGACAGGCTTTTTTCTAAATAAAAAAGAAAAGCAATTAAGGGTATGGGTTTTTCATAAATTGTAAAAAAATTGTATCAGCATCGGTGCTGCCTGCAAGAAAAATAATTAACTACTGTTTTAATTAAGCAGAATTTTTCCTAGCCAATCACTAACAGTGTAATGCAGCGGCAACACTGCACATTTATATTGTGTGTTTGGAGGAGTTGGTGGTACTGTGTGCATGGTAAATAACATTGCACAAACCATGTCATTCTTATTCAATTTGATAATTACTGTTTTAAAGCAGAATTTTCCTAGACAGACACAATGTGACACTGACGTGACTCTGCACATTAATTTTCTGTGTTTGAAGGAGGAAGTGGTACCATGTATAGTGCAATGCATATCATCTTCATCATTCTATTTAATTAAAATTAATTACTGTTTTAAAGCAAGATTGTTCCCAGCCCCAATACTGTGGTGTGACACCTTACTGTTGCACACTGGAGAATCTTAATTTTTGCAAGGTACTGACACCCTCTGAAATTGTGACCTAGGGTCGAAACCTAAAGAACGGACGCAAGGGGAATTACCTACATGTTGTACAGAATTCCCGTTTTGAAGGTTGTGTGCATGCGCAACCTTCTTACAATGCCGTAAGGGCCAGCATACGTAACGTACGTTACATACACCGGCTCTTACGAAAAGGGGACTTTCCCCCCATTATGTATGTTGTATCTCCGCCGGAGATAGACATGCTTATTAGGGAACATGGCGGGGTAAGCCCTGTTACGATTAGCTATGTGGCCGTAAGGCAGCACACCAGATCGTAACAGTTCGGGTAGGAATCTGGACACGTAAGTGCACTCCCCGCTATGATGCCACCCATACTGACCTCGGGCGCCCATAAGGATCCGGGCCCTACTCCTTAATTATGCTGGTGGTGAAGAAGCTAGAGATGCTGAAGCAGAAGAAGAAAGTAAGTAAATACGCTACCTGCCCTCCCTTCACAAAATAAAAAAATACGTATATCAAGCATGCCATGATGTACACACACACACACATATATATCTACATATCCGTATGTATATGTATATGTATATATATATATATATATATATGCACTTTCTATATACAAAGCTTGAATATCCTCCTATTAAGGATTGTTGTTTGTTGCCTAACAATTATGTGAATAAATTTCTACTTTTATGGATTTATAGACTGAATTGAGTGCTGGCTGTGTAGAAATCTACACTTACGTACCATTGTTTATCTTTGAGCCGTGCACCACTGCTTGCGAACTTTATAGGAGTGCTTGTCTTACCTCCTTAAGTGAGGTGCTATATAGTGATCTCTATATATATGTATAGGTATGAAATTCTAAAGCAAGTGTCTGAAATAGGTCATGGAGTTTCTATGTAATAGAACGCACCTACAATAAATCACAGGTAGAAGTTTAACTAGTGGGTGCCAGCCATGGTAGGTTTCAACAGAAATAGTTTAGCCACAATGTGCTATAGGCTGCACTCCGCACTAAAGACATTGAGCAATACAGTATATGCTAACAAAATCACAGGATGGAGAGCACCAAAATTCAGCCAAAGCCTGCAAAATGCATAAGCAAGTTCAGAGTGTGGGCATTATGAACCTAAACGGTTCATTCATAAGCAACAAGTGCATAACAAAACAGCAAATAAATGATTGCAAAACAAAGTTCAGAGATATTCATCACTCAGTAGAAAGAAAGTGCTGGAGCAGGGTCATAAGCACAGCCGTCACCCGACAGCTGTTTCGGTGATAGACACCTTCATTACGGGGTGCAGTGGGCTGAAAAGCTGAATCATTACCTGCTGCCACACATGAAACCTTTAAATACACCCAGACATGTGACATGAAAAAACGCACCAAGAGTCCGCAGAGAACAGCGTGCCCGTTGTCATGGAGACAAAATAAACTTCCGTCGGAACTAAAGCAATAATAAGAGCGCGGCCAGGGCTGGTCCAATGGCTGCTCATTAAAACTGTAGTCATAGAGACCAAAAATGCATCCGGAATTACCAATTAGATGACGTTATGCGGGTGAAACTTATTGGTTGCTACCGTAAACACAGTGAAGAGAAGCTGACACTGCGATCAGGACTAATCAAATGATCGCAGTGTCTGCACAATATTAGAAAGAAAGGGGTCCCAGGGAATACTTCCACTATGGAAACACTGCGGTCGGAGCTAATCAAATGACCACACATACATTATGATGGTCAAGAATATTCGCTGTTAGAAGAGTAAACGTTATGTTTGAATGGACTCAGCACTGCATTTACAAGAGAAACCAAAGTAAACCTATACTGTATTGAATGCAAATAAAGGAAATATGCAATGCAGAAAAATGATCAATGCACTAGGTGCAAGATGGTAAAAGACAATAGGTAAGTATAGTGATAATAAAAGCAGAAAAAAAATTAGAATAGTGATTGTAATAAAAAGGAGAAATATATGTTCGTGATATACATTAGGCGTAGTATTTCAACATATTGTAAGCAAAAATATCTTCTACAACCAAATGTGATCCCCTCTAAAGATGAGAAGAGACCATTAGAAAACAATAAGAAATACAAATTGTTCCTGAGAAGAATGATGGATACTGCTAATATACAGTAGTAAGAGGACAAAGGCATCGCTGGTAAGCAGATGCCATACACCTTTAAGTCTGAAACACAGCCCAAGGGCATACCCAAGAATCTTATACACATGCAAAATAATGTTAAATAAGAACATACTAATGGAATAAACAAGGGACACTAATTGATCCATGTACAAATGGTTACATCCGAGTATATTAATATATAGCTAATGTTAAGAGGTCAGTGGTCAAAAGACATCGCCGGCAAGCAGATGTCAAACCACCTAGAGAATATAGTAGGATGATGTAACAATTTCATAGAGACGTGAGACATAAATAAAAGCATGGACAAAGAAGCAACCGATAGTGGAAAATACTGATAAGAAGTTAAGAGCTCGACATATAGGTAGTAATATAGTTTTAGTGAAATCTCTAACACCAACAGACAATGTGTCAACACCTAAAAATTACAGCCGAGTGATAACGTAGAGAGGCCAAGGTCATACGCAAAAATGAACCATTTAAAGAAAGTGTGTTAAACTGAACTCCTCATTAAGTCCCCCAGGCGCCATTGATTTGCATAAAAAAATAAATTTTGGCTTTTTTTAAAAGCAAAAGGTCCCTGTCACCTCCCCTCCGTAATGGGGTAATATGTGCAATGGGCATACATTTGAAGTCTTTCAATCCGTGTTTACATGAAACAAAGTGGCGTGCCACAGGAGGAGTCTTATTGTCCAAGCAAGTGTAAGCTTTTTTAATAGATGAGCGATGCAGAGCAAATCCGTTCCCTCAAAGTCCGGATGGTCTTTCCGATGTACACCATGGGGCAGGGACAAACGATGGCATAAACAACATATTTGCTTTCACATGTCAATCTATAATTGATGTTAATGATGAGCTTAGAGGTGGGGTGTATGAATTTATTGCCTAATATAGGGAAGTTACAATTCACGCAACCAGAGCATTTGAAGACTCCCTTGGAGGTTGAGAGCCAATTACGTTTGGGGGCTGGAATAATATCCATTTGTACTAGATTATCCCGAAGGTCCTTTTGTACTAGATTGGCCCTTCTGTAACTGAAGAGTGGTGGCTCCTGTACAAGATGGCCAATCCTAGGATCAGAGGCCAAGATATGCCAATGCTTGAGTGCTGCATCCCTTAGCTGTTTTGACATTAATGAGTAACGCGTGGGGAAGACCAATCTATTGGTGTCACATTTCTGGGTTGTGTTATTCAGCAGTTCATCTCTGTTGAGCTCGAGGCACCGGTAAATGGCATGATCAATTTCTGTTTGTCTATAGTCCCTGCCCAAAAAGCGTTGGCCCATTGCTTTAAGGGACTCTTCCAAGGAATCTCTATCAGAAACAATTCTAACTATCCTTACCATTTGAGAAAATGGCAGCCCAGACTTTAGTGGTTAGGGATGGAAACTATCCGCCCGAGGGATGGTGTAGCGATCTGTCGGCTTACGAAAAAGAGAGGTATGAAAACCCATACAGTCTTGGGTTATACAAACATCCAAGAAATTAATGATGTCTGTACTGATTTGGTAAGTAAACTGAATCGTTGAATCTAACAAATTCAATTTCGAGATGAAATCAATCAGCTGGTCTCTTGACCCAATCCACAAAAGAAAAAGATCGTCTATATATCTCACAAAGAAATATATGTATTTCGAAAAAGTATTGTCACCCAAAATATGTTGATGTTCGTAACGGTCCATGAAAATGTTGGCGTATGAAGGGGCCATGTTAGAACCCATAGCCGTCCCCACAAGTTGGAGATAGTAAGTAAATTGAAACAAAAAATAATTTTTTGTAAGGATGAAATTGATAAAGGTGCAATAAACAGTGGGGCAGAGGACCAGAATACACAGCAGAGGACTGTACCAGACTGGTTACGGCTTCAATACCTTGGGAGTGTGGAATGTTAGTATATAGACTCCCTACATCAAGGGTCGCCATGATAAATTGTTTACCCATGCAATCAACCTGCTTTAATTTTTGCAGAAAATTAGTTGTGTCTTTAATGTAACTTGCAGTAGATTGGACTACCGGTTGCAACAGAAAGTCAACATATTGGCTATGGGGTTGGCACAAAAAAAGGGCCTGGCACTCTAAAAATTACTCAGTATCAAACCATAACATTCTATCTTTAAAATAAAAGTCTGAGAATTAGTTACATACATTTGCAGATACATGATAAGCCACCAGCCAATTACAAGACTTCTTTGTTTGGTGGCCCTAACTCTAAAACTATCAGCGTCCCAACTTTGGGTCATATATCATCTATTTTTAAACTGAGAGCTCACCCCCGGCAGAGGACCCCAAGTCTCCAAAACAGCCACTTTGAGACAGCACTCCCTATCAGCTACTATCCCAGACACGCTTTAAAACAAACTTCCAAGATAGAAGTTGCTTAAATCAATTTATAAGGTAATTATAAAGCAGGTGCACAAAGCAAACGGGGGTTTGGACAAATACAAAAAAAAGGGCCAGGCACTCTAGAAATTACCCAGTAACAAACTATATATATATATATCTATTCGCTAGAGCCTCTGATGGTGAGGATAGTCTGGGCTGCTGGTCTGGTAGGTCGCGGCACCCGGCGATAGCCCTCAAGGGGTACTGCAGCGAAGGTACCTGCACTGGAACTGAATTGTAACCGGGAACCCAGACACAACAATGACTCTGCCAGAACCCTTGCACAACAAGAAAACAGTAGGCATACAAGATGTTAAGCAGGAATCCAGGCATACAGGATACTGCTGGAACCTACGAACCAGATACAAAACTGAGCAGGGTAAGTATGCAGGGAAACAGCAGGAAGTGGCTACAATGTTGTAAACAGCGCACCACAGACAGAGTCCGATGGACTGACTCACGCCAGACACTACACACTGGAGATGGACACAGTGCAGATAGAAACAGAAGAGCTACACAAGGTGAGATGGAGAACACCAAGAGACTAGCAC
>WWET01000066.1:1119586-1129629 GCA_011038615.1 Limnodynastes dumerilii | reverse complement strand
ACACACTGTTACACCGGCTGAAGGCTACCCTAACTTCAGCCGGCGTAACAGTGTGTAATTACGGCAGCCACATGAACGAAAAAAGCCCTAACCCAGTCCTCCCCCGCCTACCTCCCGTAACTACTACAGAGCAGCCCGCCCCTTCCTCTGTAACTACACTGTAGTTACGGACGCACGATCCAGAGCCTAAATCAACAATGATTACGCTGGGTAGATTTTGCAGAAATGCCGATCTTACGCATACGGCGGCTGCCTTAGCTCTGGATCAGGCCCTATGTTTGTAGCATGTCTTATGGGTGCATTGAGTGTGTGTGTAACATGTGTGATGGGTGCATTGAGTGTGTGTGTGTGTAGGATGTCTTATGGGTGCACTGAGTGTGTGTGTCTCATTCCTTTCTTCAATGACGCTGACAACGTTAGCATCTTTGAAGGCGAGAATAGAGGACAGAAGAGTGACCATCTATCGGACCCGGGGGCCTCTTCAAAATTCTGCTGTGGGGCCCACAGGGTTCTAGTTATGCCCCTGCTTATGGACATTGAATTGCTTCATTAACAGAGTTAAAAGTTGAAAGCATTATACTTTATACGTTTAAATTACAAAAATTAAGAGTGGTACTCATCTGCGCTGCTCCAAAGTGGGACTAAAACAACAGTCTAGGGAGGGGTTTCATACATAACAATAACCCAAAATGGTGCCCTTCTTGCACAAGGTTAAAGAAAAAAATATTTTCTTTCCTAGGTGTGACAATGGCTGCTATGGTATACGTAATAAGATAAAGCACAAATCACTTTCTCATCCCCCAAGACGTCCAATCGTCAATCACTTACTTCACATCTTTTTGCTTATATTGGGGTAGATCCAGAACTAGGTGTGCCGTACGTTTATGCGCGGAGCGTAGTTTCGTGCACGTAACTTCGCTACACTCCCCTCGGCACACCCCTTGCATGGACGTATTTTGTCAAGATACGCTTCCCAAACCCTACCTTAACTTTTTCACACGCAACCGCTGTCATACGCACACGTACGTATGGGCTGAATAATTTACGCAGCTAAGCACGCCCGTACTGTACACTTTAAATACCACCCCCCCCGCCTACTTCACGTATTTCAGACGTATTTTGGAGTAATGTAAATTTGGCACACCCACACGTAAGTATTTATGTGACACATACGTGAATGGCCCATACATTCACAATTACGCTACGCGAATGTGCGTATTTTCTATGGTGCGCATGTGCAGTGCGTTCTAAACAGCAAGTTTACGTCTCCGCCACGCGTAAATTCGCTTCGAAGCGTTGTTCTGGATCAGGCCCAGTGTTCCTAACATAGTTATTTTTATCTACTAGATATACATAATAATCTATCTTCACAAGGTCGGAGTAAAGGATTCACATATTGTAACATATTAAGGGAGGGAGGGGGGATGATTTTTTTCAATTTATAGGGGGAAAGGGGAGGAGAGTTCAGAATTGGACACAACAGTTTGGGGGGCAGGGGGTAGGAGGGGATTTGAAAGGGTTGCACCATGAGTGTGTTAGAGTAACTGCTATAACTGGCTGACAGTTTTGGGCAAGTAGGGGGATTGTCTTCATGAGAGAAAAAGGTATTATGTCTAAGGGTTAATCGGGCTAATTTGTTGTAACTTGTAATCATCCGAATCTTTAAAAGCTAACCAGGGAACCCAGGTATCTCTGATCCATGCTCATGTAGAAATCTATTTTGCGGAACCAGTCGAGAATAGTAGGGGGATGGGTAAATCTCCATCTAACAGGGATTAAAAATTTGCTTTTATTATATGCAAGTTAAGATAAGATCCAAAATTTTTGGATAAAATTAAATCTATAACCAGGGTTCCAATCTATATAAATATTGTATGGCCGTAATTACCAGATATATATATATATAGCATTAATATTGTGGTATAAGATGTTAATAATATAGTAATGAGTCATCAAGAGTGGCCAGGCAAGTATCAACAAATATATGTGGCAAATATATACACAAGAAACACCAGAGGATTTCTTATCAGGAGGTAAATCACCATACAATAGCATTGAAGTTCCGTAAATCATGAGTTCAATAGTAACATCAAGCGTTTGAACATGCAATGTGGTGCTTTAAGTAATACTCATCGCATCCAGTGAGCTTCTGCAATTCCAGTCCATCTGGTCCCTGAGTGCTATGAGGCAGCAGCACTTCCCTAAGTTTGATCCTGGAGGTTGTCCCTTTATTCACATCTACTGACCTCACGGTCAGGCTTCACCCGTTCCGGGTAAGTAAGCTGCCCCTTCCTGCACTATGAGGCGATAAGGGACAAGATCCAGGGCTCGATGCAGAGTCAGAAGTGTATAGTGCAAGGTCCATGCACACAGGATCCTGCGTGCAAGTGAAGTGAAGTCTCCAACGTACGTTTCGCTTGTTGCTTCGTCCTGGGAGAGCTTAGTTAACAGGTGCAGCTGATCAAATATTTAAGGTTATGGTTCACCAATAGAATTGAATTGCATCAGAACGCCTGTTGAGGATTAAAACTAACAGTGTCAGTATAAGGATAACAAGTGCATTACGGTTGGGGATTGGTTCAAATAATTAAATAAATAAATACATAATTGCCCAGCTGATGAGGGAGTAGAAATACTGTAATATAGATAAAATATCAGGTGAAAATAACCAAGAGAGTTAGATTAATTGAGGGGATCTTTTTCACGATGGTTATAGTGGGAATGAGACTGTAAACGATATTTTAAGATAATGGGTAAATTTAGGAAAATATTAGAAAATTGTTATAAGTAGCATCTTTATAAGAATTGTGAAAAAATCATATTTTCATTCATTCCTTCTGGCGCCGTACTGTCCACTGTTTTGTCAATATCACCGTCCCTTTGGGAGGGTTCAATCTTTTCCAGGACAAAAGCTTAGAGTCCGTAGGTTGAGCATTATGGCATCTTAAAAAGTGCATTGCCACCGGGGTTAAAGTTTTACATTTTTGGGTGTCCTTCTGACTATTCAGAAATGAATTGACATGTTCCAATAGTCTGATTTTAAACTTTCTAGTTGTTTTTCCCACATAATTTTATGGCATGGGCATGTCAGGCAATATACCACATTTTTGGTATCACAGTTAGAGAAACCTCTAATTTTATGTTTTTGTCCATATCTGTCCATTATTTCTGGGGTTTTTTTAACACATGTGTATCCAATGATGGCATCCTTGTGCACTGACCTCCCTACCTTTAGGTGGTTCCAGGTAGCTATGTACCAGGTTGTCTTACACCAGCACATGCTCAGATTACCTCCCAGTGCTTCCCTGTATACCCTATCTGATAGGAGAATATGTAAGTGTCTTTTGAGGAGGTGACATCCCCCAGTGTCCCTACGTTCAGGTTAGTGTAGGTGGGCAGGGGGAGCTAGTTTAATGAGGGTGGGAGGGCGGGCTTCAGCCTTCCTTACGCCGGCTGAAGTTAGGGTAGCCTTTAGCCGGCGTAAGGAAGGGGCCATACGCCCACACAGGGGGAGTGTCGGGGAAAGTGAACCCCGATACGCTGTGCTTTAGTAAGCACAGCGCATCAGTGTAGGTCTGGATCAGGCCCATTGTGCATAGGTTGTCTGTCTTGAAGCATGGAGACATGTTATATAAGATATGAGGTTTTGTCAGTTGCAGCACTGCTTTTCTGATTTAAGTCCTTAGGTGTCCCTGTAAAAAACTTTATGTTAGGCGTACTACAAAGCCCTTACATATACGTTTCTTGGAGCACCATAGAAATGTGATTAATAAAGTCAACACACAAAGTGTTTCACAAAACTTTTCAGAATTTCACAATAGTAACTCTGACCTATTGGAGTGTATTGGTCTGGAACACGTTTTCAGAATTGTGTGTCCAGGAAACATTCTGGATTTTTACTTTGGGCACATTAAGTCCTGAGGGTATGAATGGGGCACTTGAGTTGAATGGTAATTGTCATTAATTATTTCGTTTTTATAATTCATGTATCATATAATTTTATATGGTAATCAATATTATTTCATTTTTATTTTTATCTATTTTATCCATCTATTTAACCAATATATCATCTTCTCCAATGCTTAATTTTTACTCTAATTTTTTTCATTTTTTTGTTTTTCTTATATTTTTTCAAATTCATTTCTTTATTGTTTATTATATCCTCATGTTATGTCTTCCTCATTTTTATTCACATTTATTTTCATTATTCTTATTTCTCATCCTTTATTTCATTTTATTTTCCTAGAGATTTAATATTATATATTTTTTCCATACTAACTATATATACTGTCTATACATTGGAGTATTGGGAATTCTAGTGTGCATTTATAAATAGGAATTTGGATTCTTTATTCTTTAATGTTGTAACTTGGCTTCCTCAAAGTACGAAACTTTAAGGGGAGAATCTGCAATTACAAGATTTATAAGTTGTGATCTTTATATGTTGTCTAGGTGTTTATATATATTTCACCTGACAAAAAACTCTCTTATTCTCTATTTATTTATACATATTTGGACAGTTTTTAGTGAGAAGCACTGCGCCAGGATAATAAAGTGTTTTTCAAATGAAAGTCCACGTGTATGAGTAGTGGTATTTATAATCCAATGGGGCTATCAGCTCCAGTGACAAGGAAACAAAAAAGGTTATAATACAATCTAAGTGTAGTATTAGTGATAGAGGGACAATGGTAATGCCCTTGTGACAAAATATAGATGTATATAGGTTCTGTGCGTCAGAATTCCTCCACCCGTATAGCAAGAAGGTAGAGGATCAAATGTGTCTGTATATAGACACCGTGTAGAAAAAACATTAACAGTGATCTCCGTGAGTCTCACGTGCTAACAGTATAAACACACAATGCTGCTGATAAGAAGCAATCTTAAGTGATTAAATAGCAGTTAAAACAATAAAAGCAGACCGGATCATCAGATAGAGTGTTAAAAACAAGTATCCTTTACTTTTTATGATTAAAAATGCGTACCAGATATAAAATAAAAACAAGCATTTACCTTATCTGTGCCACCAGTCTCTGCCTCGATACGCGCGGTCGCGCCATCCTTCCTGCAGCTGATCCACTCAGCTGGAGGATGAAGTCCGGGGTGCACGCTTTCCGAATGCAGAAGAAAGTTTGTAGCAAGCTGAATTGTATCCTTCTCTATGCGTTTTGTCTGGGCTTATTCGACGTCTCGACTTCTTCAGGGGCTGATTACAGTGATGGGAAACATCAAAGGTGTCATCCTTTTGTCTGTTCCGGACTGGTTAATTAGCATAATTGATTGCTGATGACAGTACTTAGAAAGAAAATTGAGAAAATTGAGACAGAAGTGAGACAAACAATAGCCTCCAAATTTAAGAGAGATAAACGAGATTACGAATTGGGAAGAGTAAAAGAATGGAAAAAGTTTGATAACAAGAAGGAACATCATAGCAATTACCATCAGGAAATGTGGAAAAGAGGAAGGACTCCGATACAAACCCAGAACCACAATAGTAGATACCCCGTCCAACAGAGGAAACCCAATCATCCAGTACCTTTAGGCACCAGAAAGAAAGAACCCTTCATTCACAATAATAAATTCCAGGAACTTGCCCATGATGCAGATAGTGAGAGTGATTTTTTTTATCACCAGCTCCCCATGCCATATATATAGGGAGGAAAGATATACTGAAAGAGAATATAAGAAAGGCCTCACCAATGAAAAGAGGACCCCCAGAGGAGGAAGATGAAGAGGGAGAAGAGCAGGGAGCAAGCAGCCTACAATTATCAAAGAGAAGAGCAATGATCTAAACCCACGAAACCATGGCATCTTTAATCTTTCGAAGCACACACTAACAACAGCGGATGTTTCTTTATTAAGTAAAGGTTTTTCGTTTGCACCCACTACAAAACACAACAAATTTGAACTTTTTATCGACTTTAATAAATTCATGAGGAAACTTACCTTAAAGAGACATTTTTTTAGGAAAGAAATGTCAATTATTAAGAACTATGAAGAAGAATTGAATAAATCTGGCTTAAAATGTCCCTCTAAGTTCTATCCCCTAGAGTCTAGGAGTAGCCAAATGGACATCTGTTATGACTTAGTTCAAAATGATTTTGAGAAATTGGACCCAGGGAAACCAAAGAACAACTTGACTAGAAAAGAGAAAGAAGCCTTGAAAAACCTACAAGAGAACTGCAACTTGGTGCTTAAACAAGCGGATAAAGGTGGGGGCCTGGTCATCCTTAATAGGAATGATTATGAAAAGGAAGCCAATCGCCTATTAACAGATATTAACTCATATGCATTATTACCAGGAGACCCTACTGAACAGTTCTTGGATGAGTTGAGACCTTTTTTTAGTATCCAATCTATATAAAAAAGTCATTACAAAAGATGAATATCAATTTTTATATACAAGTAACCTGGTGATCCCTATCTTTTACTTTTTACCAAAAATCCATAAGAGCCTCCAGAACCCCCCAGGAAGACCAATAATAGCGGGGATTGGGTCACTGACCTCACATCTCTCTGAATATGTAGAAGTCTTCCTCAGGAAATATGTGAAAGAATTATCTTCTTACATTAAGGACACTACAGCCATCCTTCAAATACTTAACCGTATAGTGTGGCAAGACAATTATCACTGGGTCACTATTGATGTTCAGTCACTTTATACCTCAATCCAACATAATAAGGGTATAGACTCTGTGAGAGAATTCCTATTAGAAGATCAGAACATGGACACTAACCATAAAAACTTTATCTGTGATGCCATTAGATTCATTTTAACTCATAACTATTTTAGATTTTTAGACAGATTTTATATACAAAAATGTGGGACGGTGATGGGTACGATTTTCGCGCCAAGTTTTGCGAAACTGCATATGGGTAGTTGGGAAAGGACTATCATGGGAGATGGGAACCCTTTTAAAGAACATATTCATCTCTATAAACGATATATAGATGATATCGTAATGATTTGGAAGGGTGATCTGGATGCCTTTAAAGATTTCTTCAATTGGATCTCTAATAATGATTATAACTTGAAGTTCACGTACAATTTCTCTAAAGAGAAAGTGGAATATTTAGATCTAGAATTATCATGGGAAGGGGAAAAAGTGATAACTTCCAATTTTATTAAAACTGTGGATACTAATAGTTATCTTCATTTCCAAAGCGGCCACCTCAAAAGATGGAAAACCAACATTCCTTTCTCACAATTCTGCAGGATTAAACGTAACTGTAACCAGTAGAACACATGTAAAACACAACTACAAGAATATGGCAAGAGATTCGCCCAGAGAGGATATCCCACAGAACTCCTAGAGGATGCTCTAATAAAAACTAATATGACAGAAAGAGAGAAACTTCTAACGTACAATAATAAGAAAGAAGATCAAAATCCACCCATCTCATTCATTACAAGGTTTAACACATCAGAAAACACTATCAAAACTATTCTTAATAAACACTGGAATATTTTAAACATGGACCCAATTTTAAAACAAATTATCCCTGTGAAACCTAAAATAATATATAAGAAAGCGAAAAATCTTAAAGAAATTCTGGCCCCCAGTAATCTAAAACCCCCTATGAATTGCAACTCTGTGTCGGTCATATATATGCTAGAATGTCCATGCAATTTAAGGTATGTGGGAAAAACAAAAAGACACGTGAAACTAAGAATTCAAGAACATGTACGCAATATTAAGAATAAATTAACATCACACACTGTATCTGAACATTTCTGTCAGAAACACAATAATGATCCTAAATACCTATCAGTCACCTTCTTAGAACTAGTTAAGATTGGAGATAGAGGAGGTGACCTGCCTAAAAAACTTGCCCAGTGTGAAATGTTTTGGATCTAGGCATTAGACACTTTAAAACCGCATGGCCTAAATGACAATTATGAGATTGCCCCATTTTTAGATTAGGTTGTTTCTTATGCATGTTATGGATTTTATATACCTTTTCTCTTTTGTTTTTATCATCTGGTCTGGTATTTTTAGAGTTTTTCAGCTTCTTAGTGTTTTTAGTTTTTAGTGTTTTTTAACTAGTTCTATAATTTTTGGATTATTGATGAAGTGGTACACGTACTTGTGTATCCCAATTATATGTTTGAATTATTTTTATTTGTTTTTAGTAATTTTGTTAGTGTTCCCCTATGTTTATAATTCCTATGAGGTCGTTTATTGTAAAAGGTTTTACTGAAGTTTTATTCCCCCTTATTAAAAATCAATGTTGCTCATTGATTGAGTTTTTATATACTATATTCACTATTTACATGTATTATTTAATACTTAATATTTATTATTTATTACTTATCCCTTCATACTCTTTGTAGGACATAGCAGGTTTATAGAATTATGTCTAATCCTCCGTTTAGTTATACTTATACAGGAGGTTTCTTTCTATATTGAATTGTATATAGTGCCTCGGTATCAGCTCCTTTGGAGGCTAATTAATGTTAGTAGGGTACTTTAGGATCTAGGAAGCCGTGCGGCGCTTATTTCCATTATTACTTACGTCTATCATTAATGGCATATATTTTTCTCTTCATTTCATAAACTCAATGATTAAAATCATAATTAAAAATATACAAGTCTTACAGACAGAAAGTTCGTCATATTAAAATCTTGTTGCTTCCTGTTTTAGTATCTCAGCCATATGATTCATATCCCCATTTCTCCTCCTCTAATATTCGTTCCATTATAAACTAATTATCATTCACCTACAATGGAACAGGTAACTTCACATTCATTCCACATTGAATTTACACACTGACACATTTTTTACACTTACACATTTTTTCTACTTCTTTATTTCCTCTCTGTTTGATAAAACCTTGTTCCAAATATTGTTGTAATATGGTCTTAGTCAATCAAGTGAAACACCACTATGTAATCTTTATTTTTAAAACAGACAATTCCATCGTCAAATGTAAACAAACAGAATCTCCGTTACATCTGATATTGCTCTACTTTAAACCGGACATCAGCAATCAATTATGCTAATTAACCAGACCGGAACAGACAAAAGGATGACACCTTTGATGTTTCCAATGACTGTAATCAGCCCCTGAAGAAGTCGAGACGGCGAATAAGCCCAGACGAAACGCGTAGGGAAGGATACAATTCAGCTTGCTACAAACTTTCTTTTGCATTTGGAAAGCGTGCACCCCGGACTTCGTCCTCCAGCTGAGTGGATCGGCTGCAGGAAGGATGGCGCGACTGCGCGTATCGAGGCAGAGACTGGTGGCACAGATAAGCTAAATGCTTGTTTTTATTTTATATCTGGTACGCATTTTTAATCATAAAAAGTAAAGGATACTTGTTTTTAACACTCTATCTGATGATGTGGTCTGCTTTTATTGTTTTAACTGCTATTTAATCACTTAAGATTGCTTCTTATCAGCAGAATTGTGTGTTTATACTGTTAGCACGTGAGACTCACGGAGATCACTGTTAATGTTTTTTCTACACGGTGTCTATATACAGACACATTTGATCCTCTACCTTCTTGCTATACGGGTGGAGGAATTCTGACGCACAGAACCTATATACATCTATATTTTGTCACAAGGGCATTACCATTGTCCCTCTATCACTAATACTACACTTAGATTGTATTATAACCTTTTTTGTTTCCTTGTCACTGGAGCTGATAGCCCCATTGGATTATAAATACCACTACTCATACACGTGGACTTTCATTTGAAAAACACTTTATTATCCTGGCGCAGTGCTTCTCACTAAAAACTGTCCAAATTTCTATTGAGGTTCCCCACACCAGGGTACCTTTGAAAACACTAGCAGCCCCGACTAATATCGGTTGTGATAAACTGTGATTTAGACTATCTGAAGTGTCAGCAGCAAATACAGGCGCTGTGATCTATTCCTTCTTTGTGAACATTATTTATACATATTTTTATTTTTTATTTATTTTTCTTTGTCAATATATATACATTTTTCCCTCTGTGGATATATACCTCAACATTCCTTATCATTTTATATTATTATTATTATTATTATTATTATTAGTTTATGTAATTTATT
>WWET01000066.1:1071182-1104895 GCA_011038615.1 Limnodynastes dumerilii | reverse complement strand
GGGGGAGAAGGGAGAGGGAACGGGTTGCTGAAAAAAGGGGTATGAAATTCTAGCCAAAAAGAAAAGACCCTAAGTCTGGGTCTATATTGAGACCTTTGAGGGCAGATGTTTGTAGATTGTAGATCCACTTAGTCTCTTCTTTGGCTGTTTTTGCCTCCTTGCTAGTCCTTTTCCACTTTTTTGATGCCTATAAAAGAGAGATGGGATGGATCTTTATGATGCTTTTCCAGAAAGTGCAATGGTACACTATGGGTCATGACTCCTTTCTTGATGTTCCTTAAATGTTCAGCAATTCTCTCTTTAAGACATCTGATCGCTCGGCTTACGTATTGGAGGCTGCATGGACACTCCATCAAGTAGATTACACCTTTTGTGTCACAAGTAATTTTGTTTTTAATTTTGTAAATTTTGTTGGTTACGTTTGATTTGTATTCAATGGTTGCCTTAGAGTTTCTTGTGTTGGTGTTCTTGCAGGCTGCACACTTTGTGCAGTGGTAAAAACCAGCCTTATATTCTCCCAACCAAGATGATGGACCAGGTGGGTTTGGACAAGTTGTGCTTGGAGCCACAATGCTTTTCAAGTTGCCTGCCCTTTCATAGATGATTTTCGGTTTGGGGGGGGAAGAAGGGTATGGAGCACAGGGTCTTTCAGAAGGATTTGCCAGTGGCGTTTGAGGATGGTTTCCAAAGATCTATGGTTGCTGCTAAAGTTGGTGATGAATAGTGGTTGGAGGCCAAATTTAGAGTTACTGGTATCATCATCCTTCTCCTTATTTACGAGGAGTGTCTCCCTATAGATGTTTCTATTGTGGGAGAGTGCTTCCTCCACTATATTGGTGTTGTCATTTTTTTCCACAAAACGGTTCCTTAAGGTCACAAGCCTGCACCTCATAGTCCTCGAGCTTGGCACAATTCCTTCTGATTCTTCTAAATTGGCCTCCCAGGATACCTCGCAGCCAATTTCTGTGGTGGTTGCTGGGGGCTGAAATGAATGTATTGACGTCCACTTTTTTTATGTGTGTTCTTGTAATTAAGCGGGTATTGTCCACTATTATTTCTAGATCTAGAAACACCACTTTCTCTGTACTATGCTCCACTGTGAAAATCAGGTTGAGGGCATTCTCATTGATGTACTTTATAAAATCCTTGAGGAGTGTTTCCCTTCCTCCACACACACATAGGACGTCATCAATATATCTTCGCCACAGTATGAGGTGTTCTCTGTAAGGATTCATTTGGGACCAGATGTTACTTTTTTTCCATTGTGCCACAAACATGTTCGCGTAACTGGGCGCAAATTTCTCGCCCATTGGTGTCCTGCGAACCTGTCTGTAGCACTTGCCTCCAAAAGAAAAGTAATTGTGATTCAGAACAAACTTTATGCAGTCAGTCAGGAAGTTCTGTTGCTCTATAGGGAGAGTAGAATTGCTCAGCAGTTCAGTGCGGATTTGGTCGCAGCCTGCTTAGTGATCAATAACTGTGTACAGTGACGTTATGTCACTAGTCACCAGTGTATAATGCTCCTTCCAGTCAAGATTTTCAATTGCCTTAATAGCATCTGTGGTGTCTCTGAGATAGCTGCGTTGTTGCGCTACCATGGGTTGCAAATATCCATCTATGTATTCAGATAGGTTTGTGGAGAGACTTCCTATGCCCGAAACAATAGGGTGGCCTGGGGGGTGGTTGAGGTCCTTATGCACCTTAGGTAAATGATAGAAGACGGGAAGTCTTGGGTTTGGATTAAACAGGTAATCATACTCTGTTTGTGTGAGGATTGGACAACTGTCATCAGAGCTCCAAGGTACCCCGAGGCATCACATTTGTAAAGCATTTGTTTGACCATAGCAGCTCATATTCTGCTCCACTGCCGAGTGCCTACTACCATTTTTGTCTATTAAGATCTGGACCATATTAACAGTGTTGTTTTTTAGTACACAGAGGACACATCTCTAGGTTAAAGGAGACACTTTACCTCAGACTTTATATTGATTTCAAACTTTGAACTTTTAAGAAGGACATTCTAACCTATGATTTTTATTTGCCACTTAACCATTGAAAAAAGTAACATTGTTTTTCAACGTTTTGTTACATTGTGTTATGCTTGTTGTGGAGCATGGTTAGCGCACATACACCTTTTGCCATAGGTCAAATATTGACCATTCGATCCAGCCAGCTCTGCTCCTCCTCTTGCTATGTAGCACTTCGGAGTATTGTTTCTGCAGAGATTGTAGCTTGTTAACAACCTGCTGCTGGTACTTTTCAATCCCCCTTTCTTTTATCTTTTCTGCTATAATAAAATATATATGAGTGTACTTAACTGTGCCTATGATTTCATCTTTTATTTGCTCCTCACCTCGGATAGAGAGCAGCTCACGCACGTCCTCATTCTGCCATGGTGCTGCAGTGCCGTTAACCATCAGGTTATCTCTTTGTGAGAGACCCAGGTTGAAAAATCATTTGGGACCTTTCATATTGCCACCTTACCCATGTAGGAGAGGGGAAAAAACCCTTCTCTTTTCCCGTATTGGAATCCTGTATTATTAGACCCAGGTCGAAAACCCCGGTACCTTTCACATCACCACTTGATCCAGTTTGTTTGAGGCTAGTCCCAGGAATTTGACAAAAAAAAATATAACTGCAATGACCAAGTTATTAGTATAGTATAGCAATAAGGATGGAGCATCCATAAGTTTAAACAATGAATTTAATCAAAGCAAGAGGTACCATGTATCTTAAACAAATGTTATAAACAAATAAATCTTTTATCAATGTAGAAAGGAGCTGGAGGTTCATTAGAATAGTTGGTAAAAATATATATATAAAACTAATTTTAAAATATTTTGTTAAAATCTTGCATCCCCCATTTCCTTTCTTTTAAAAGCCAATTAATGTAGTAGCAAATTAAATTTTTATGCACAGTGTAACCTTTGTCCACCTTTGTAATACAAAACACTCAGACCTTATTTCAAAGATGAACAGAACTAGGTATATGACATGAATCATTATATTAAGGATGACCATTGATTTGATTTATGTCATTTATCCAAGCAATGTTTAATCATCAGCAAAGCTTCATAATTTAAAAGGCAGCATTATAAGGAAAACTGTTGCCAATTAAATCCATAATGGTGTCATAGAAGTCATCTAAAAATAACTGCCTATTCATTGAAAGATGCAATTGAATGCAGATTTATTATTTTAAATAGCAATTTAACTACTATTTTTCACATCTAATCATTTTTCTTAGCTCTCCTTCTACAAATTATTGCTTATTTTCAGATACCCTTACACTACTATACTGTACATATACCATCTTCATATATCTTAAACCTCTTTCTCCAGAGAACCTTTGAGTCCCTCCTTTGTAAATGTATAAAATAAGGACCTCTGGGTGAAAGTCTTTTAGGCAAATTTGAAGTCAAGAGGTCATATACGGAGTGCGTTGATGAGAGAGGAAAAGAAAGAAACAAAGAGATCTCACATAATAAGGTTAAGGAAGGGACAGGTAACAAATGACTCCTGTATTCTACATTGAGTTCTTCTTTGTCAATGCCTGTGTTTGTATCTAACTATAAAGACAAGGATGCTCCTGTAAAAATACCTTAAATATTTTGGTAAAAGGTAATAGTGATAGTATGTAACAGGTATGATTAACAGGATTTGGCTTCTCCTTCTACATCATTTCAAGAACAAACACTTAAAATATGATGTGAAATATTTACTTAGCAAATTCTGTAAAATACACAGAGAGAAGAAGCCCAGAGAAGATCCACAAACATGATTAATAATTAATTGACCATATTTTTATTCTCACTAATCAGGCTCTGCAGGACTTAAATTGGCCCTGTGACTAACTAATAGGAGAGTGGCCATGAATTTACACTGAAATGCCACTGAAGCCTCTATCGTACACACCTTTGTTTAATTAACCTATTTTTCCAACTATTTCTTTTTCAATGAAATATCCAGTGAAAGATGTTTATTACCAAGAAGCTGGTTTTAGTAACTGTCATTTATTAGACCCATGCATATTGCTTGTCATTTAAAAAACAGTACATATCATATCTTCAAGACCAAGTCAATATTTTGATTATTTTTTACTTAAAAAAAAATGTCTTTATAACCCATGCCAAGGTCTTGCCTACATTTTACTTGCTAATGCACCAATTCAAATATAGGTCAGCTTGACATTCTCGTGTGTCACTGGGGGAAAAGATTTTACACATTCATAGATAATTAAAAAAAAAGCAGGAATAGACATTGAATGACATCATAATGCCATGTGAATGTGTTTTTTAATCAGTTAATGTAAGCATGCATCTAACGCTGAAATATCACAAATTTTGCTGTCTAGTATGAATTATTGAACGTGGCTTTGAACTGATGTACATCTACCACAATTTATTTTATTTAATCTTTTAGCCTTCTCAATAGGGATGTCAATTAATCTGCAATCTGGGCCAAATACAGAGATCCGTCCGGCAATCGGTCCGCAAATATACGCAAGGACGGCGCAAGTTACACCCACCAAAACCCCAGTCACTCCCCTTGCTAATCCGTGCCCACGGAGACTTACTCTTCCATGGACTAGCCCTAACTTTCCGTGGCCATTTCCGAGCCTATGTGTCCTCCGTCCGTGCGTATCTTTCTAATCGCACCCACTTCCCTATATTTAAATGCCCCCCCGTCCATTTCTATGTAAATTCCTCAGTGCGTATTTTTGGTGGGAGTTCCGTGCAAATTTCCCACGTCCGATTCACAAGTCCGTCTGCTAGGCACTTCCGCGAGTATACCGCGTATATAAAGTTACTACACATGCACAGTTTAAACTTAAAAATACGCACGGAAATCAGAGAAAATGCGGTTCTTTGAATACGGGCCTTGATGAATTTGATCATAGCTTTTCACATGGCATTTATTAATTTAATTAGTCTTTGAGGAAAAGATTGGCAGCAAAATACAAAGACTATTATATATATATATATATATTAATTCTCTGCAGTCATTCTGCTGCTTTTGACACTACTGGCCACTCAGTCCCTTGATATTCAGGACACAGTTCATTCCTGGTTCACATCCTACTTACTTATTGTTTTCCCCTGCTCTTACTAAATCTTGCAGTACTACCAGGTTCAGTGTTAAGTCTATTCCTCTTTTGTTTCTGTACCACTTCTCTTGGACAGCTAATGAAGTCATTTGAATTTCAGTATTATCTCTATGCAGATGATACACAAATCTACCTATCCACTTCTGATTTCTCACCAACTGTGTTGAACCACGTAACTGAATATCTCTCAGTCATTTTATCTTGGATGTCCTCTCACCACCTCAAACTTAATCAGAACAAAACTAGTAATATTTCCACCTGTCAAAAAACCTACACCCCTGGTCTCTCTATTTCTGTTGACAACACTGAAATAATCAATACTAATAAAGCATGATCGTTATTTGTTCCCTTGAAATAGAGCTGTCATTTGTTCCCCACATACAATCTGTTTCTAAATCCTGTTATATACATCTAAATATTATTTCTAGATTACACAAATAACTAACACAAGACACTGCATGCATTAATCATCTCCCACATTGATTACTGCCATGCTCTCCTTATTGGTCTCACACGTTATAAAATGACCAGATTATAATCTATATTGCATTCCGCAGTAAACCGATTTTCCTTGCAAATCCATCAAAACTGCACCCACATACTCACTTATCCCAAGATAAATACCAGCTTACTCTCTTAGATATTCACAGGACATATAGCTCTCCTCTGTACTAAACAAATGCTCTTATTCATGATTACAGAACTTCTCCCGGGCTGCGCACACTCTCTGGAATAAATTTCCTTGCCCTTTAAGACCAACTTTTACTTTCCAAATTTAAAACTCACCTCTTCAGACAAGCTTACCAAAGCATTAGCCCGGACAATGGCTACTTTTAAACCTCTAGTCAATCATTGTACTGAATCTGTGGCATTAACCATGATCGGGGTTGCAGAATGTTTTCCAGTTGTCAAACACAAAACAACCACCCTGTCTGTTCTAAAGATGCACACGAGCAAAACAGTGTCGTATGTTCATGCACACAATGGGCGCTGTCTTTTGCAATTGCCAGATGAGGAATGCAATTTGCTCCTTCCTATCTTGTGTTCTGCTGGCTACTTTGGCCCTGATTCAGAGATTTAAAATAAGAACTTAAAGTTACACTTGGGCTAAACCATGTTGATTTCAGGGGAGTCAAATTGAATTTGTTGCAACAGTATTATAGTTAAAAGGTGATGTTTCCCAGCTCAAGTCTAATTAGCAGTTTAAAAGTGAAGCTGATCAGGTATCTGTGTGCAATAAGTAAAAGCATAGCATTCTCCCTGCATTCATAGAATAAAATTAACTTGACTCACCCTGAAATCAACATGGTTTTGCCAAGGTGAAACTTTAAGTTCTTATTTTCAGCCTCTGAATCAGGCCCATTGTCTGAAAGTAATTCTTTCTTAGATGTTGGTTGAGAGTTGCTGACTATTTTCCAGTTGTCAAATGCACCAAGTAAATTGGTCTCAACTGAAAAATGTTTCTGTTGGCACAGCAGGCTTTTAAAACAGTTTGACAACATACATTAATTTATACATTTGTCTGTGGTTAAATCACCAGGGCAGGTAAAAATAACATGTCAGCATTGAATTTTATTATCTATTAATGGAGCGAGTGTTCTAAGGTTTTAAATTTGGTCAGCGCTTTCTGGGTTTAAATAACTCTATTTTGAGTTGGATTAAACCATTACTTTATAAATTGCCTTTAACAGACCCTTTAAATAGAGAGAGGGATTTATAAATTCCATTGTGAACTATTTATAGAGAGCTCTAGAACCATCATCATATGAAAATTGCTATGATGGCTTCTATACTAATTATAGAACAAATGGCATAGGAAGGTTATGCATTTTAGGTGTTTTAGCCTAATTGTTATGTAATATAAAGTGCAATATAAACGTTACAGGAGACCAAAACAGACTAGTGATGCACTCCTAAAATTATTAGCATAAATAGTTCAGGATTTTTAATATTATTCAAATAAAATTTGCAATTGAATATTTTTGTATATATACATATATATTAATTTTATATATGTCTGAATCTTCTTTCTCTTTTCATTGGTGTTTTAGTGGATCAAAGGGGGGGAAACATTGGTGGTTCAGGGAGTTTGCAAAGAATTAAAAAAAAAAAAAAGCATGAAGGAATCGGCAGATTCCTTATGCCACTTACCCCTCTTCTGGACCAATCAGGGATGGAGGGGAGCAAAGTAAAGCTGTCTATCGCAGGGAGTGAAGGAAAACTCCCTGCAGATAGCTCCTAACACCAGCCTAAGCTGGCATTGGGTTTACACTGGGAGTGGAGTGACAAACTCCGCTTCCCAGCTGTATAAATAGAAGACCCTGCCGGCCCGCATTAGGAAGAACGGGTCGGCAATAGTCTCTGTACGCTACCTGCATCACCATGGAAACTAGAGTTTCCATTGGCGATGCAGGATTACTAAATAGGAAAAACTTCTTTTTTAAGTGATAGGGGCAGTGTTCTCTTAAAAACTGCCCCTATCACTTAAAAATGAAGTCTATAAATAGAGCCCAAAATCTGCAACAGTGATATGCAGAGAGATTGCACAGACTGACACACTGGAGATGAATAGTAATGTCAGCAACAGAGGTGGAGCAGGTGGAAAGCACAAGGTAATCAGCAGACAGAGAGGCTGAGAACCAACAGACAGGGAAACACTTACAGTAACAACCAGGCAAGAGGACAAGAGGTAGGCTGGGTAGGGCAGGCTGGGCAACTGAGAAGACACAGAAGGGGTCAGGAAGCACATGCACAAAAGCTCAAAAGCAGAGAAACAACAGCAAGCAAACGGCCCAAGACACAGAAGCAGAAAACTGGAAGCTATGACCGGCAGAGAAGCTAACAGGTGGCAGCTATTTAAAGGGAGAGCCACATCCCCATTGGCTGCTGATAGCACATGACAAAGGTAGGTTAAGGTAATCCCAGCTGCAGGATAATTAAGAAGGTTCCCTAGCAGGGAGAAATGCTTCAGGGCAAATCAGGACCAGAGTACCCTGCTAAAGCAAAGAGACACACTTACACTGCCATATGCAGCGTGTAACACAATCATATTCTAGCTGATGTTTTTAGTATGTATTAGGAAAGGTTGAGCTAGAATTTGAATGGTTGCTATGGGCAACATTTCCTCAGATTCTAGCTGGGGGCTTTGAACCTGTGCTATAGCTGTAAAAAAAAAGTTTACCTTAAAGACTGAGGCTCAGATTCAGAGACTGAAAATAAGAGAGGAAAGTTACTATTGGGCAAAACCATATTGATTTCAGGGGAGTCATATTTCATCTGTTGCTCATAGTATTAGAGCTGAGAGGTGGTTTCCTATCTCAAGTCCAAATAACAGTGTAAAAGTAAAGCTGGTCATTATCTTTGTGCAGTAAGCAATTCAAAGATATATCCCTACATGCAAACAATACAATTAACTTGACTCCCCCTGAAATCAACATGGTTTTGCCCAAGAGTAGCTTTCCTCTCTTATTTTCCATCTCTGTGACATTATTACATCACTGCATGGTCACAATAACCTATATACTCACCATCAGTGGATGGTCATATCTCCTACATGCACACCCTAACTCAGGGTTGCCGACTATTAGAAGTTTCCCTCCGGGAGATCCCAGAGGCAACCCATATATGCAGGCAGGGGGCGGGGCTTAACAGTGCAATTTATGCAAATTGCGTCATTAAGTGATTATCAATTGCATCATTATCAATTACCCCTTTCAGGGTTTCATAGGGATGGGGTTGGGGCTTGATGACGCAAGTTACGTCATCAAGTCCCTCCCTGTCCATAGCAACACAAGTAAACTAGTGTTGCCAGGCAGGAGGGCAGGACTTGAGGCTGTGGTTTCATGGAAACCACGAGCCTCAAGTCCCTTGCGGGAGATTTCCCGGCTCTCCAGGGATGCCGGGAGAACTGCCCAAATTTCTTATGTGTGACAAGGTGTTAATAAAAAACAACATGGGACCAGACCTGCCTTCACTGGAGGGCGCATGCGCCCTCCAGATGTTACGCTAGGGTTACTATAGTAAGGAAGGAGGAAATGGGCTGTGCTTTCCTTCCGCCCGCTGATCCGCACGCGACATTTAAGGCAGGCTTATGGCAGTGTAAGCTGCCATAAAACCCGCAGGCGAGAGGGGAGTGACAGGGGGTGTGCACTCCCCTCTCGCGTAATTAGAGGCACCTGCATGCACGGAAAACATGCGGGAGTCTGAATCTGGTCCATGGTCTGTTCTACAATGACTAATTCCCCACACACACCAATCAAAACAAAAAATCTGCCATTACGGAAATAGTATGCAAACGGGCCAGAGGCCTTTGATTTCTCATTTACATTTCTCCCTTTGATTTCTCATTTACATTTCTCTAACACAATTTCTCTAACACAATTTACATTTATCACAATTATCATAAACCCTCAGATTGATCAATAAGTCAATTAACAACCAAGCTGACACCAACACATGAATTTGTAAGAACACAGAGGACTTGATTCACAGTTAGGAGTTAAATTGCGAACTTACCTAAATATACGTACGCGAAAAGTTCACAATACTGATTCAGAGAAAATAAAGAACCTGGTTAACCACTCCCCCTGTATAGGGAGTGCTATGTAAGGACGTAAGTCTTTCCTGCATTTGTATGTGTATAAAGTCCTGCATAGGTTTGTGTGGACTTTATTAGCTGGGCATCGTTCGTTCGTTTAGGTGCTTAAAATTGCTTATAATTCAAAGATATGTAACTAAATGCCCTGATTAGGATTTGGAAATTTCTTTCCTAAAAGCAGCACTTACTATTATTAACATATGTAAGCAAAAGTAACCATTAAAAATACAACTTGAAATAGGAATAATCATGTCGGACCGTGTTCACAGATACATAAGTATGTTATATACGTGCATATTTTTAAAAATGTTTAAACTGCGTATGCCCAGAACGCACAAATATGCACGTGAAACCTAACCGCATGATTCACACACATGTACCTCAACCTTCCGACGTCCACCACTAGCCCCATATGCGTAGCTAGAGGAGCAAGACACTTAATGCAAATGAGCTCCACACAGACTATTAATGTACAGTTTGGGTGTGCCAATGCATTCACGAGAGGTTCACAAGCAGGATTGCCTTGCGTAGCAAAACATACGCACGGGAAAAGTTAAGGTAGCCCTCAACCACTTGTTTATTGCTGAAGCCTGTTATACTATCAGAAAGTGCATGCGTCCATACAAACTTCACACTGCCATCAGCTGCTGAGTACTGTTTATAAAGGCACATGTTCGAGTAATAAACTCACATAAGCCTGACTTTAGTTAAGCATTTGGTATAAGCTATTAAATTAATGGATTTAAACAGTGACAAAGTTGAATTTTGTTTCATGTTATTTAGTATATTGTAAAAATAATGATTATTATAACATTTATTTGTATAATAAAATAAAAAATTTACTTTATTCAACCATTATGCAATAATTTTTTTTTTTTAAATAAAAATGTTCACAATTTTCACATTTACAGTTTCTTTTAGGTATTTTATATAATTAATTAAAATAAAAACTCATGCTGGTATTGTTTGTAAAACATTATAACTTAAATTATTGTAGCATACTTTGTTTATAATATGTTTAGTGCACATTTTGAAGTGTCTAATTATTTATGTCTCAAAAACAAAAAATATATAATTTTTTTTAATAAGCATTACATATTACAATGATAAAAAAAACAAAAAAAAACTGTGATGTAAAACTAATGGCTGAATCGCTACTTAAAAAAGTACCCAAATTTATGCATGATTCAAGGACCATATACTAAGTACTTTCCTATTTCTACGTATAGCATACTTACACACAGAAAAATATGACCGAGTGTGTGGGTGTGGTTAGCTGCTTCCGCTCCTATCCTTGCATCGCACTTGCGTATATATTTACGATGCGTATTTTTAGGCAAGCACGCAATTTCAATCCTAAGTGTGAATCAGTCCATCATACTTAAGAATGCACATAAACGCATACTGCATAAAGTTAAAAATACAATGATCCATTACATATAGAGACTTTCATTAAACATTTTTAAAAATAAACAGTAAAAAATATACAACACAAACAACCAATATAATTAAATGTAGTAGTGTTTACAAAATTTTAAGTAAATAAAAAAACACACAAAAAAAACCCTTTAAAAACTAAAACCAAATAATGGCACCTTTACAAAGTTAAAGTCTTGCACAAAATGAAAAATCAACATAGGATTAAATAAACAATTCTTTAAAAACACACATCCATTGATTATAAACATAAGGCATGTGTGGCATGAACTAAGAGAAGATGCATGGTCAAGGGCTACCTTAACGTTTCCTGTGCGTATGTTAGTTTACACAAGGCACTCCGTCTCCAGCTTATGAATCAGTCCTAACTCTCTTGGAACGCCCACACTGCACATTAGTAACCTGTGTGCAGTTCATTTGCCCTCTGGCCATGCATGTGGGACTCATTCCGTGCCGATGCGCACATCTGTCCTAAGTCTGTCGTCTGTGTATGTGAATCAGGCAGCCATTTTTTTCAAGCATATATTTGGGTTCTGGGCATGAGCAATTTAACTGATCGTAAAAACATGCACGGAAATTCAGCACTTACATAAGAGTGAATCAGTGCCAGAGACTTTTACATATTAATTTCAATTTAATTTGAAAAGAATTCATAAGTCTTATATACCAAAAAATGACATAACAAAATGACATACAAGATGCAAACAGTTATACAGTATAATTTCTTTGTTGGGACTTGGAAGGATCTGGAATATTTCTCTCCATAAGATAAAACATTTTGTAATTTTACATCAGCCTTTTAATCCTGCCCTCAACGGCTGTTCCCTTGCTCCCAAAGGATCTTTTTAGATTGCGTATTCACTAGGCTGATCTTATCACCTGCATCCAGGGAATTTTGTGAGGACTGGCCTTTTCAGACATACCCACATGCATCTTTACGATATACATTTACGATATACATTAAACAACAAAAGGTATATTCATATAACTATACTACTATCCATGAATCTCAAACTGACAATCTTCATGGCTCATTTTATTCTATAGAATCTATAGAAACCATAAGCATGTCTCAAATTCCCAGAGGGAAGGCCTGTCCTTCCAGTAATGGTTCAATACAACATCTGTTCCATTATATGTACTTAGACTATCCCTGACAATTTCTCTATTTTAAAATAATGTTGCAGTCATGTTGTCGTGAGCTCAGTCTCCAAAAACAAACTAGCAATAAGAAACCACAGGACTAAAAGTGTTATTAGAAATGGAACCCTACCATCTTACCTGGGATACATCTTGTTTATCCATCAATTACATCCTCACTTGAAGGGGCAGAAATGTAGAATGATGAACAATAATCACAGTGCTGTGCTTAACCACTATCCTTTCAGATGATCCACTACCAATCACGTGCAGGTGCCAAGTCCAAAATTGTAGTCACCATGGCGACCTGGCATGTTGGAATTGTTGAGCCTTGCACTAGAGCATGGTCTGTAACATGCAAATTCTAAGGTGATTAGTTGTCTAACACAATTACTGTTAATTGGAAAGTAATTGCAGTGAGTATGGCCCAATCCAGTTAAACAGCATGTTAAAACAAAAATTGTATCCATTTGTATAGAAAGTGTAGGACTGTCCAAAAAGGAAAAACTTTGGTGTTAGTTGCCTTAACATGTATTTCAAAGCATGCAACTAAGAATACCTGTACTTCATAAATTTAATGGAGGTTATTAGCTCCTCCTGTTATAGATATTCATCAAAGTTTGCATTGTATTAGCCACAATGGACTTGATCCAGACTTAAGAAGGAGCTTGTAATTAAGGGCTGGACCCAGACTTAAGTGCTTGAAATTAGTTACTCCTGCGCTAAACCATGTTGATTGCAGGGAAGTCATATTTAATTAGGGGGAGTCAAGTTAATTGTATTCTTTGCACGCAGGGATATATCTTTAAATTGCTTACTGCACACAGATACTGACCAGCTTTTCTATCACACTGTTATTTAGAATTGGGAGAGGAAACATCACTTCTTAACTCTAATACTGTTTGCAACAAACTAAATGTGACTCCCCTGCAATAAACATGGTTTATCCCAGGATTAACTAATTTCAAGCACTTACTTTAGTCTGGATCCAGCCCAAAGAGAGGAAGGTTACACCTGGGCAAAACCATGTTGATTTCAGGGGGAGTCAAGTTAATTGTATTCTTTTGATGCAGGGATATATCTTTGAATTGCTTACTGCACACAGATACTGACCAGCTTTACTATCACACTGTTATTTAGACTTGGGATAGGAAACATCACCTCTCAACTCTAATGCTGTTTGTAACAGATGTAACAGATGAAATATGACTCCCCTGAAATCAATATGGTTTAGCCCATGAGTAACTTTCCTCTCTTAGGTGTTGCATGTATAACATATACGTCCGGTGCTTAGCGATCTTTACGTTTTTTAACGTAATTTACATATCTTTTTCTTACATAGATTGCATAGACCGCATTTACGCAATCTACGTAAGAAAAAGATACGTAGATTACGTTAAAAAATTACTGTGCATGCGCAGTAGTAAAAATCGCTAAGCACCGGACGTATATGTTATACGTTCAGTACTCTGAATACGGGCCTTAATTTCAAGCTCCTTCTTAAGTCTGGATCCAGACCAATATTTCTGTATCCATTAATATGCTTAATACTGCAGCTTATGTGATGCTCATAGCTGCACAGTAGAACAACTGTCAAGCTTACTTTAGAGGCATCAATTAATAGATGCCAATCCTCTGTTTTGTAATCATGACCAAGTGCCTCCATAGCAGATTTAACATCATGGCAAAATACAGGTTCATCTTCAAGGAGAAAGAAATTCTTAGTCACTGACCTGATTCACACTCAGGTAAGTGCAGAATTTCTGTGCATATTTTTACAATCAGCTTAACTGCGCATGCCCAGAGCCCAAATATACGCATGTAAACCATAGATGACTGATTCACATACATGGATGTCTGACTTAGGACTGATGCACGATTTGGCACAGAATAAGTCCTGCATGTGTGGCTAGAGGGGCAAGTCTCTTAATGCAAATGAGCTTCACACAGGCTACAAATGTACAGTATGGGCGTTCCATAGGAGTTAGGACTGATTAAGTAGAAGAGATTGGCGTACACTAACATACGCATGGGAAAATTTAAGTTAGCCCTCAACCACTATTAAATTGATGAACCATATTGTTTGCTGTGAGGTCATGCGTCTTCCCTTACTTAGTCCAGGCCACATCTGCTGTGTGTTTATAATCAATGGATGTGTGTTTTTGGATGAAACAAATAAATGCTTGTTTTTTTAAATGCTATGCTGATTTTACATTTTGTGCAAAACTTTAACCTTTCTTGTTTGTTTGTTTTGGGTTAGGCTGTGGAGGGGGACTTAGGGTTAGGCTGCGGGGGGTAGACTTAGGGTTAGCCTGCAGGGGGGAGACTTAGAGTTAAGGTTAAGGAGTGGGTTTATGATAGTGTAATTACTTACCTTTTGGAGTACCATGTTCAGGGCTCCAGGGTTCCAATATGCTATGCCTCTTTGAGGTATAAGCAATCGTTTGCCCAGCCAGTTCGGAACTGGTTGGGAGTAAACGGCCCTATCGAAATAGGACCCATACTTGTGGTTAACCAAGTTCTTTATTTACCCTGAATCGGTATTGCAGGATTTTCACATGTGTATATTTAGGTAAGTTTGCAATTTTACTCTTAACTGTGAATCAGGTCCACTATGCCTCTGTCTGAACACAAATAGTTTAGTAACATTGTGAAGGTGATTCCAGCCTTTCAATCTGGAGCCCAAAAGCTCTGCTTGCCCTTTAGATAGGTTCAAATCTCAGATAAAGTCAATTATATCTCCTTGGGTATTTCAAGGGCTGACTTGGTAGGGTATCTGCTCTGGGTTCCCGGGGACGTGATAGTGGTTCAGTGAGATGGCAGAAGCTTGAAGGCTTTATGTATGACTTGCTCATGCATTAGATGGCAAAGGGTTTGACAATACAAGATGAGACTTGACTTGGCTAGACAAGACAGGCTTGACTGGATTGTATAAGGCAGGCTTGACTGGACATGACAAGGCAGGCTTGACTGGACTGGACAAGGCAGGCTTGACTGGATTGGACAAGGCAGACTTGATTGGACTGGACAATGTAGGCTTGACTGGACAAGGCAGGCTTGACTGAACTGGACAAGGCAGACTTGACTAGACTGGGCTTGACCAGGACTGAAATAGAATTTAACAAGCTTGACTAAACTTGACCTGGACTGGATTTTGAACTTGACCTGGACTGAACTTGACTTGGACTGGATGGGCTCGACTTGATCTGGACTGGGCCAGGACTGGATTAGGCATGAACAGGATCAGGATTTGAGCTGGAACAGACCATAGACTGGGCTTGATAGGGATCAACAAGAAAACAAACTTGACCTGGACTGAACTTGACTTGGACTGGATGGGCTCGACTTGATCTGGACTGGGCCAGGAGTGGATTAGGCATGAACAGGATCAGGATTTGAGCTGGAACAGACCACAGACTGGGCTTGATGGGGATCAACAAGAAAACAATAGCAGTGCAGCACTATTGCAAACAGGCACCTTAGCCCAGATGCTTAGCTACATGCGACAGTGAAATTACGTGCAGTACCTCATTTACGATCGTTGTATCTCTGCTGTGAAGGCGGAGATACAGATGTAAATGAAGAGAAGGGGCAACGATTGCCCATTACAATCAGGTATCGTATACGTGATCGTAAAACCTAAGGTAGGAATGCACTCCCTGCTACGATGCCAGCCATAATGACCTCTGGATCCGGCCCCTTGAAAGACCAAGTTGTTCTTGCACTGAGGACTCAGGGCTCCGATTTTAAATAGGGTGCCTTAGGATTGGATAGTCAGATTATGTGCTTCCCCTGGCTTGATTACGGCTGGCTGCTGCAGGTCATGGGCACAAATCCAAGATGGTGGTGCCCATACACCAGAGGACAGCAGTGCTTGATGCTAAAAAACTGAGGATGGACATGCTGTGGACACAGTACAAGAGGCTGTCAGTATTGAGAGTGGCACCTCCTCTGGCACGCCTGGAGAGAGCCGCTGACAGGCGGCGTTTGATGTGGTATGTCCCGCGTTTTGTGACAGTGGGCTGGATCCAGACCTAGTTAAGTGGTTGAACTTAGTTACTCCTGGGCTAAACCATGTTGATCGCAGGGGAGTCATCTTTAATCTGTTGCAAACAGTATTAGAGTTAAGAGGTGATGTTTCTTATCCCAAGTCTAAATAACAGTGTGATAGTAAAGATGGTCAGTATCTGTGTGCAGTAAGCAATTCAAAGATCTATCTCTGTATGCAAAGAATACAATTTCCTTGACTCTCCCTGAAATCAACATGGTTTAGCCCAGGAGTAACTAATTTCAAGCACTTAACTAGGTCTGAATCCAGTCCAGTGTAATTAAATGTGGTTCAGGATACAGAAGGGGAACTTTAAAAGTTGGGTCAAGACTTAATTGATTGTCACCATGCTCTGCAGGCTACCTTTCTCATTCATCTTTTCTGGAGCCTTTGGCACAGGCATTTCTATACTGTGAAGCACATGTCTCATGGCAGACAATAAATCTGGATATGTCTCAGTGTGCTTTGACTTCGAGCTGAAGCCCAAAATATATGTCACACAAAAGATAGTAATCTGTGCAGTGGTCTTTCGCTTCCCTCTTTTAATCACTGGAACAGCAAATCCATGTGCCTAAAACCCTTTGACCAACCTGTGAGGAATTTAACACAGAATATTTACACCAGGACCAAAGTGTAAAACAGCATTTAGTAGATAGAATGCCGTTGCCCTACTCTGAAAAGGGCTGGTGAGGTGAACTAATGTTTACATGGATCGCCATGGAAACTGCAGTTTTCCATGGTGATTCATGGTTTATAGATTTTAATTGATTTTCATGCAATAATTTAGGTTTTTACATGAAAATCGGCATTAATGCATGAAAATTAAGCTAGTAAATAGAGCCCAGCATGTGTTGCTGTGTCCAGCTCGGTTGACTCTTGTTATCTCTCTGAGTCTTTTCCACCTGACTTCTCGCCTATTCCTCCTTACTGCTTTGGCCTGCCCTCTGGCTTCTGCCTCTGTCACTACACCTGCTCTATAATTCTTCAGCCCTGCATTCTGAGTCATTTGATCTTGCTATACTTTGTGCAAGTGTGTGCGGGTGTCATTGTGTGGTGAAGGCCCACTGGGACAGGTTACCACTGGGGGTTATCAATCTGTTACTGGTCAGCAGTCAAGCCCACCCCCACCATCAGGGGCTCCGGTGAATACCAGACCAGTAGTTACCAGTAGTAGACTCTGCACCATGGTTGCTGACTTTTGGAAGCTTCTCTCCGGGAGATCCCGGAGAGAAGCTAGCGATGCATGCAGGGGACGGGGCTTAACAACGCAGGTTATGCAAATCGCGTCATTATGCTCCGCCCCTGGCTCATACTGACCCGTTTTTACTTGGAATAGGGGTTGGGACGGGGCTTGATGCCACAGATTGCGTCATCAAGTCCCTTCCTGTGCCTAGCAACACTAGTATACTAGTGTTGCTAGGCACAGGAAGGGACTTGATGACGCAATCTGTGGCATCAAGCCCCGTCCCAACCCCTTTCAGTGAAACCACGGGCCTCAAGTCACTTGCGGGAGATTTGCTGGCTCTCCCGGGAGTACTGCCCGAATTTCGGGAGTCTCCCGGACGTTCTGGGAGAGTCGGCAACCCTGCTCTGCACCCTGGTGTGCCACTTTCGTAACAGAGAAGGGTTAGATTACAGATGCAAGCGTACGTGGTTGGTAAATGTACAGTACATGCCCTCTCTCTGTGTACCCATCCGGACCTCCTACGCTAGGAAATTTGGAAGTCTGTTCTTCCAGGGGAGCGGTTAGTGATTACATAAAGTGTGGATATTGCAGCCCTGCAGTTGTGGATACATGCTCCTCTGTTGCTCAGGGATTTGATCACATAGGAATCAGATCTCAGGATCCAGTACTAAATTTGGGTCTCACGTTTTGTTTTACGCCTGAGGAACACAGTAAAAATATTGCATAGTCTTATATCTTAGAAGCAGGACATTTCCTTTGGTAACTGAATAATTAAAATTTCCAGGTGGTATAAAAAGATTGTTTGGTACTTCTTTAGTGTGCAGCCTACCAGAACTTTTCTACTTTAGTCTGCAGTCTCAAAGAACATTAAACTATATGTATATGCATGTATATTTTGCATGTGTATGCATGTATATTTTGTATTACCAAAACAATCATGAACAAGACTGCTTTATATTTAATTTTATGATATAGGGCATACATACAAATCTAATCTTAGTAACATAGGACCTAATTCACACTTAAGAGTGAGTTAGGTGCCCCCTGTTTTTAGGTACCTTATGGCACTTACGAGTGCCAAAGGCCACCTTATATCTCCGTGTAATGTCCATACGGACATTGCACCTACCAGCCCTCCCCACAAAATCTAAATACCTCCCCCCTCCCACTTCTTCCTAAAAATGCCCTAAGGCGGCATAACGCTGTCTCTATGGACGTAAATTACTGCGTGAAGTCTTTAAAGACCGCACCTACGCTATCTACGTACCGATGAGGTCATTTCGGGCAAATACGCACTTAAGAAGCAGAAGCAACAACAAAGAAAAGGATTTTTAAGTATGTATATTCAAGAACAAATAAACTGAGCATGCTCAAAACTCAAAGCTAGGCACTGAAACCATGTAAGAATGAGTGACAGATAAGAATGGCTACTTAGGAATGATTCATGCTTGGGAATGTTTTGACTTCTGCATGTGTGACTAGAGGGGCAAGACTCTTAATGCAAATGAGCAGCATTCGGGCTACTAATGTACAGTATGGGCGTTCCTTGAGACTTAAGAATGCTATACAGTTAAGAAAGGCTTACTCAGAGTAACATACGCACAGGAAAAGATAAGAATGTCCCCTACCATTTTCAAGTTGACATCCGCATGGTTAACAGAGAGCCAAAGCTTCATGATTTTCTGTTTGTTCATCACACAGCTGCAGTGTGATTATAATGAAAAGTTTTTCGTTTATTTAATTAAGCTGCCATGTCTGTGTATTTTAATGATCTCCCCATGCATACCCACTTTTCCTCCACCTAATAACAACTATTAGGGGGAGGAAAATAGGGGTATATGGGGACATCACTGGAATACTTGCCCATGACGACAACCTGAGCTGGCATTATTTTTATGCCGGGAGCAGAGACCTCTTACATTTAGAAAAAATAACGAATCGCTGGCCCGCTCTGAAGAGAATGGGCCGGCTACGATAGCTGATATTTACATGGATTGCCTAGAAAACTGCAGCTTTCCATAGTGATCCATGGTTTGTAAATATGATTAAATTCATTTTCCTGCGATAATGCCCATTTTCATGTGAAAACGGGCATTATTGCAGAAAAATGAAGATTGTAAATAGAGCTTAGTTTACTTATTCTTTAGGTATGTTATAAGTAGCCTGTAATTGTTGATTAGTATTTTTGATTCCGCTGAACACTTTAAAATATAAAACTATCCTTACTAGTTTACTGGTTCTAGTGACAGCTAAGAAAAGTCGAATTGCTGAGGATTTCTAAATTTTGAAATGCAGACATATTAGAGCAACAAACAAATAAAAAAAAACGTATTTGCTACCTAACTTCCATTGTAAACACACAAGCCCAGAACTTCCTTATGGTGAGCAAACCCCAGCAACAACAAAGGTAAGAAAAGCTGACGCTGGCCTCCTATGAAGCCCTGTGCTGTGTGACGTCAAACAATCAGCTGCTTCTAGACGTGTCATGTGACGTAAAGCCCCTCCCATTCAGTGTGACAGCTTCGCGGTCCAGTGTCAGCGCTCGAAGCCGGTGTTCCCGCCCCCCTTTGCTCTCTGTATCTGAGTCGGAGAGCAGAGCTTGTACACCCTGCCTCTATGGACACGCAGTGAAAGATGTACAAAGTGTGAAGAAAGTAGTATGCTGAGTTCCAGAGCCGAGCAGCACTGCTAGAGGCAAGAGACAGCCCTGGGCGGACTGCAGCGGCCTCGGTGACTTCGCCCTAGTTGTCCGCGTGTTCATCTCGCCCGGGCCATCGCTACCTATGTCCCGCAAAGCCAGCGATAATGTGGAGTACACCCTGCGGAGCCTAAGCAACCTGATGGGGGAGAAGAAGAGGAGGAAGCAGGATGAGGGAGCCGGGGAGAGGAGCCTGATTGCTGCCGACTCATGTACCAGCATCAACAGCCAAGGGGGATCCGGAGCTGCCCAGTCCTCCAGCACCGCTGCCGGGGGAGATCTGGAGCGGGCAGCCCGCAGGCAATTCCAGCAGGATGTTACCCCAGGGTTCGTGTACGTGGTGTCCGTGTTCTCTGCCCTGGGTGGCTTTCTGTTCGGCTATGACACCGGAGTGGTGTCTGGAGCAATGCTGCTGCTGAAGAAGAACATGAACCTGTCCGCGCTGTGGCAGGAGCTACTGGTCTCCAGTACGGTGGGAGCGGCGGCAATATCGGCTCTGGCTGGAGGGGTGCTGAACGGTGTCCTTGGGCGCAGACCCTGCATCCTGCTGGCCAGCCTGCTCTTCACCGCTGGGGCGGTTGTGATGGCCGCTGCCCGGGACAAGGAGACCCTGCTCGGTGGGCGTGTTGTGGTGGGGCTCGGCATCGGTAAGTAGTGCTTCTCTTCATCAACCTATTCAACTTGTTGTTCCGCTGGCACATCACAAGGTAACTGGCACGGGAGAGAACAGGGAAAGAACTGCTAAAATGGGCACCAAGGCTCTGGTGGAGACCCTGTTATGATTTGGATATTGTCATTTTCTAGTGTTCCCTATGCACATTTTGCACACTGTGTTATTACTGCAACAAAGCTTAAAATGAGCACACTTCTAATCAGTGATAGAAGCTAAACACTAGTATTTTTTGGTCACTCAAACTTTGTTAGTATGTTGATTATAAAGAAATATATATTTTTTCGATAAAAGTTTGATACATTTTTTTGTTAAATCATTTGAATCTTGTTTATGGTCCATGTGAGTTTATAGATAACTTAATGCTTGTGACAAATGCCCAAACTTTATTGTAGATGTAATATTCTTTACAGGTGCATGCACATTATAACAAATTCTGTATTTCATTGTAGTGTGACAGTGTGTATGGTTTACTGTGTTATGTCACTAAAACCTTTGGACCCAAACATACACCTACCTGTCTGTAACAATTAATTTTATTGTTTCGGCAAGCATCAGTGAAATCAAGAAAAGTTTTAAACACGTTTTTAGACTGAGCATATTCTGTTTCTTACCACATACTAAGCAAACATTAAATGGTTGTCAGATCCTATTGTATACTGAAGTTACAGTGGTTTTTTTTTCAAGAAGTTCAATAAACCTATTGTCAAGTGAAGGGTGTTTAAAGCAACAAAGACTCTTTTCTACAAATGAGTCTCAGAATAGAGACCATCTAGTTGTTGCTAGGAAACAAGGTGACATCCAGCATCATCCTTCCCTTGCATCTTCATGTGCAGCTGTCTCATCCACTAAGCAGGGGGATATATCCTGACTAGATCGCAATCCAGCACATTCAGGAAGCTCGAATGAAATGTTTTTAATTGTTTCTTGCCAACAGATTAAACTATGAATTGTTCATCACCATTGTGTGCGGGACTCCGTTTCTAGTGTTGTTTTCCAGATTTTGGCTCTAAAAAGTAGCAACAAAATATTTATGGACTATTCTTTAATGCTGTCCATTAAGCTAAGAATAATGATACAGTAATTGTATAATCTGTGTAGAGAATTTAGGTTTCGGTCATGGTGTGACATACTACCATGTCACAATAACCTAATTCACAATAACCTAATAACTTCATTTCTATTAGGTTCAAAATAGAAAAGTCACAACATTTTATACAGACCTGTAATACTTTAATTTTTAAAATTTTAATTTATAAATCCTAATTATGGTAATTTGTGCATTGAGCCTATTTACTCTTAAGCCTAAAATAAGTTAAATTGTAAATTAAAGATTACTGCACTTAAAAAAAAAAAAAAAAAAAAAAAAAAAAAAAAAAAAAAAAAAAAATTTTTAGCAAGAATAAGTCACTGGACTGATATGTTACAATTTAACCAAGGCAGCATGTTGAACGTTTTTATAAAGCTTTATCTAAAATAACAAAAATATATTTCAAAGTTATAATTCATGAGTATGACCTGAGGTGACTTGTTAAGTCACATGTTGTTCAAATGCATAATATATGCGTTAATTGATGGAAATTTGATGTCTAAAACCAGCAGCATTGATTTGTTTTTTTATTTTTAAGTCTTAAACTAAATTTTTATGTTTTGACAAAATACTAAGATTATTTAAGATTGAGGTGTCATAGAGCTGTACATTATATAGTAAAATATACAGGTACTTCAGTCATCAGTCATCACATAGCTTCATATTGTAGTATAATCTAAGAATTTTTTTAAAATATTATAAATGTAATTACAATGCTATTAGGTGATGAAAATTGCTAAATTGTGTGAAAACAATTTTCTTAATTGTTCAATATTAAAATAATTATAAAGTAGTTATGGGAGTGTACTAGCCTGCAGACTTTAGAAACCATGCGTACTGGGAGCGCACTTAATTTTGTATCGGGCCCATTGTGCTGCTGAGGACAGAAAAGTAGAAGAGGTTAGTTAACAACAAGTAGAAGAACTGGAGCAAGCTTATATGAACGTATGGGAGATCTTCAGAAAACAACGGAGAGGGATGAAGAATACAAGGAAGTAGAGAACAATGAGCATTAATGTTTCATTATTTCAAATCACGAATTGAATTGCTTAATAGTACTTCCATAGAGGACAATTGCCACTCACAGGAGAAAAAATGAGCTTGAAACCACTGAGTACTTGTAGATGAACCTGAAACAAATGGTAGTATAACAAATATTGCAGTGTATTTATCCAGCAAAGAGTGCTACTACAGATTGTGGCTGGTTGTATGCCCAAATTTCCATGCTGGAAGACTTTCCAATTGCGGTGTGTTATGAGCCGCCATGCATACAGCCCATTTTATATGAGGCCAGTGTTTAAATTTTAAGGCAGGGTCTCCCCTCGCAAGTACGGATCTTTAAGTAAGTCTATTTGCTCTATATATCACTCTTTGGACAGAGTAAACAGTAAAATGTGTGAATATGATTGTCGCCAATAAAACTGGTTGTTCGTTTCTTGGTGAATATACTGCTTTATCCTTTAAAAGAAAGGTTCACCACCTGCAATAGTTAAGTTTTATTGTGATAGCTTTGCATGCTTGGAGAAACCTATTTAATAAGGATCCCATCCCTCACTTAATGTCAGTGGGCTGGATCCACATTTAATACTGTGAGCCCACTTATGTACTTGAAGTGCGTAAGTAGGCTTTATGGACTGGAGGGAGCATGTGCCCCCCAGATGTTACGTTAGATTTACTAACATAATTTTCATTGTACAGAACTAAGTTCCGTACTATGGAGTTTAAGTAGAAAGGGGCTGTGCTTCCACTCTGCCCGCCAAGGTAGCATGGGGAAACATTTAAATATTAAAGTGTAGGATGGATATCCCACTTGCAAGCAAATCAGCGGTTGGATGAGCTTCTGATATGCATGTGTGACTTAAGGCTTCCTTATGACAGTGTAAGTTACACATTTTACACACGAGTGGGGGGAGTTCATGCCCCTTTCTTGTGCAGAATTAACCAACCCCCGCATGTACAGAAAAAATGTAGTGGTTTGGATCTGGTCCAGCATGTTGGGCTGTGTCCAGATGTAATTCTTGATTCTGACACTAGTCTCTGCATGAAACTTGTGATCCACAACACTGCATGCAGGAGAGCAGGGCACTCCCCCTGCGTCCTACGTGCAGATGGTGGATCTGCAAACAGGACCCTACCTTGACTATTCCGCACGCGTCTCCAAGCCTGCAAAATACTGGCTTGTATGTAATAGTCTGCCAATTCCACCTTTGTGAGGGAGGATAACGGGCTGACATATTCCTAAGTTTACTGTTAAGGAGGTAAATGTGTATTCCCTCATTTCCATGTCTCAAAGATTTCGTGCAGTTTAAAGTAACCATGTACTTACATGATTGTTTTGATAGAACTTCTTTGTAAGGCTCTCAGCTGTTGTCAAGAAAGAAATGATCAGAAAGCACGTTCTTGAAAAAAAAAAATATATATATAAAAACGCAGCTGTACATGCCCAATAGTTAGCACTTTTTGTATTAGCTGTATCAATACTCATTAAGTAGTTTATTGGAGCATATTATAATGTTTAAAAATGTAACATCTGCATATCTGAGACCAAAGAAGCATGAATTATCGTATCTATTCAAGTAGAGAATCTTTTTATAATGCATAATTAACAACTTTTTAATATTTATTTCGGTAAGATTGTCAGAGCATAATAATGGTCTACTTTGAGCAGTGGGGCCGTGCACCATATCTGATGATGCCCATGAATGTGTTCATCAATATTGTGTGGCTACAATACAAATTGAATCATGTAGCAAGCTGGATAGTTTCCATTTCCATAGTAATGACAAAGTCCATAAAAATATAGGCTGACCCTCCCCCATCTTACATCTCCATGAGACTCTCTTTGCTTTGTGCCTTCAGCTTAAAAGGTCGTCTGCAGCTTCTGACCCTCTATAAATTGCTATTCCTTACCCTCTCCCTTTAGCAGAGTAGGTGACATTGCTACTATTTCACCAGAGACCAAAGTGTCTTTCACACATCTGTCTCCATTACTGAAATCATGTTGTCTTGGCTAACTGCCAGTCATTTCATCGAGGTCTCCACATGCCTCAGTACTTTTACTAAAATAAACCTAATAATGACACAATTTCTGAATTAATTTCATAGAGGGTATAACCAACGCTTCTACTGATTAATCATTTTGCCATCTCGTTACATTAATCCCAAGTATTCTATAATAAGATGGCATTGGTGTTGGATGGGGATAGAAAATTATAGTTAGTATTTTATGTAATGTTTTATAGTGCTTAGACTGTAACTATGTTTGTTTTATATGACTATTTGCTCAGTTCCCGGTTGCATATCCTGTTTCTGGTTAACTTGTTATTGGTCCTAAATAGGTGAAACTGTTCAGTGCTTAAGATGAACCCTCTTCTTTTATTTATTTTATTTTTTTCCAAGTATTTTCTTAAGTTAATAGCGTTTTTTGTGAAACATTAGAAATAAAAAGACACCCAAAATCTTTGATTTATAAATTCATCTTGTATTCCCCACCCTAAATTACTCCCATAGTTGGCATTCACAGGGAATTTATCATATTATACCTGGAAATCGTTTCGGACCTGCTGCAGCTGTGATGCAATATATTTTGTAAAGGAACTGGATGTTCTTTGCAGTGTGTGCAGGTTTTTTTTATGATCTATGATGCCTGGCTACAGTAGATAATGCTCTCCTTTTAAAAGGACCTCCGTCCCCTTTCTTTTTGTAGCCAGCACTTGCACTTTATAGCCTCTGACTAGTGGTGTAAAAACTTGGGAATAAGCAGCGTGTGGGGTCTTCCCCATGTTTTTCACTCCACAAGGCTTTAATAGCTTAATGTGGTGAAACCATTAAGGAGGGGATGGGGGGGGGAGGGGGAGAAGCACCAGGCTTGGTTCCAGCAGGGTGGTCTTGCCCACAAGATTCTGTGCAGACACCCCATCCTGAGTAAAACCTGCCCTACTGACAGTAGCACTTGGACTGTTTCTTGCCACCTATAGGTTATTGGTGGTATTGTGTATAAGGATAGATTTTATTAATTTTCTAATTGTAGATCTACAGTTGCTAGCTTGGTGCCAATAGAGCTGCCAGAGTTTGCTGGTACACAAAGAACCACAAGTGTCAAGCTTACGCTGCTACCTGTAGTCTTACAAGGAGAAATTAACATACAGACCTAGTTTATTTATAAAAAGACAAAAGTGTTTTTAAAAAAAAAAAAAAAAAAAAAAAAAAAAAAAAAAAAAAAGATATATAGTGTATGTGTATACACATACACTATAAAAACTCTCATAGGCTTTTGGTTTATCCAAAGGCTCTTCCATCCATTCAGCTAGGCAAAAATTAGCAAATGGCTTTAAAAACTGTGGAAGAGCATTACTGAAGCATAAAAATAATTAGCTTTGTATATGAAATAGCGATTGTTTGACAGCATAAATTTAGTAAGGTCGCTGATGGTTTCATTTTTTCATGATTTGTTTTTGTAGACCACTATAGACCCTTTAGTGGTTCATGATTCTATAACTTAATATTAAAGCATAATATAATATGATAATAACCGAGGAAGGATTTCAAGGATTTCCAAGCTTTTCCCTATTAAACTGGCCACAATTATCAAGCTGATCAATCTACAAAATATATCAAGAACAGTCTACACTGATCATTTGTGCTGCATCTCAGAGTTTTGTTGTTCACTGGGTACATCGCAAAATGTATGGCCAGTTTAAAGCAAGGTACCAATTTTTTCTCCTGTCCCTTGCCATTATTGTTGTCCTTGACTACTTCTATAAAAAAAAAAAAACTGAAAATAGTTTAATCCATCACTGATATAAAATACTTATGGGCCGATATAATTCTTTGCAATATAGGCTTTGAGCGTGTTGTTAGCTAATTTGCATATAGATTGGGCGCGATGATCTGCTGCAAGGGCTACCACTAACATCATGCCCAAACCCTTTTCAATTGCTCAACATCGATGTGAGGTTATAAACATCACTGCGATGTTAAGCCCAAAATCAAGTATTTTAATCTGCAACGCTGAGTTATTACTATATATTTTCAAGTAAAAAAAATAAATGTAATGCAAGTATGCCCTGCTATTGATGCATTACAGATCACATGCTTGGGCATGCTGGTACTAGTAGTACTCCAAACACCTGTATGCTCATGACTGCTAGGGCAAGCTCAAACCACAAACATGCCCCCTCCCCTCCATTCCTTCTTCAACCTATCCCTCTTCTCTGTTACCTTCCCCACCTTCTTCAAACATGTTCTTGTCTCCATTATGCTCAAAATAACATAATCTAAACTCCATCTCTCCCTCCGACTACTGATCCATCTCCCTCCTCCCCTTTGCATTAAAACTCCTTGAACAGCTAGATTACAAATGTCTAATCAACTAACTTACTGACTTCTCCATCTTGGATCCTCTCCAACCCAGGTACCACCCCATCCATTCCACTGAAACAGTAGTTTAATAGGAAAGAGGAGTGCTTATACCACCCCGGGGAGGATTTACTTAGAAGTGGGAGGGATTTAGATTAGCTGGGGAGGGCGGGGGAGAGGCATAGACCATGTGTCGTTTCCTTCTTACAAAGGAAACTATGCATGGTTCATTAAGTGCCATAAGGTACCACCTTAAAACGGGTGGGGGGATGGGCTAGGGGCTGCATGTGTGAGTTAGGTGCAAATCTGTCCTGTCCACACCTAACTCACTCTTAGGCTGGTCGTCCACTGCAAGCGACTTTAAGCGACTAAAAATTGGAGCGACTATAGGCGACTTAGACTCAGGCGACTAGGAGCGACTGAGGGCAACTTACTCAGGCGACTAGGAGCGACTGGGTAGAATATAAATAAGCAGTTTTCACGAGGTGTGTCAGTCATTTTGTAAAATGGATGCAGAGGAATGGAAAGTCCCTATCTGACAAGACGTCAGAGGGAAACCCATACAATTAGATCATGTTGGGTTAATCCAATACTTTCAAAAAGGGATTCATTAATTCCACCCCCTGCATGGTGATTTGTTAATAATAATGAAGTCAGTCTCTGTCCTCTGTAGAGTGGGAATGTGCCCGTATGCAGAAATAACCCTTTTTATTATTGTCTAAGTAGCTTTATTTTCCTTCATACAGGCTACTAGAAGCTGCAAATCCAATTCCTGAGGGATCAGTCGCTAGTCACCTGTAGTCACTCGCTCAAAGTCGCTTGTAGTGGACGCCTGCAAGCAAGGTTCTGTGCATTAGGATTAGTCGCTCCTACACGCGAGACTACGCGCTTCCTGTTAGTCGTTCAGTCGCTTGCAGTGGATGACCAGCCTTAGGTGTGAATCCGGTCCGTAGTTTTCTGGTGCATGCAGTGACAGCAGTCACTGCAAAAGAAGAATCAGTGGATCCAGTGATGAGTCAAAATCTGAATGCTGGCCCACTGACGGGTAAGGTTTTTTTCCCTCTAATCCTCACCCTAACCTTCTCCTTCTATTACAGTAATCTTAACCTTCCATCTAATGCAGCCAGGATGCGGTTCCTAGTCCTAATGGCTGTATTTCAAACATGATACAACCGCCAGCTAAATGGCAGAAGTATCATTGTTTAAAAAGCTTTCAAAATAAAAATGTACTATTCCCAATAGCTACTTCTCTTACCACTTTCACATCACCACCTCAGAAAAACCTGGGTTTTTCCTGGGGAAATGCTGGGTTTAAAAAAAAAATGCTGCTTTATAAGTCCACAAAAACCCAGGAAATTCCTGGGTCTGACCCTTTCACATCACAAGGAATTTCCCAGGTTTTTTAGTGGATTTATAACGCGACAGGGCATGCTGGTGCTTGTAGTGCTACAAACACCAGCATGCCCAAGGATGCCAGGGCATGCTGGTGTTTGGAGAACCACAAGCTCCAGCATGCCTTGTCGTCCTGTGTTAAACACAAAAGGTTATTCCCCCCCTACCTACGTAATAAAATATAGGGCCGGCCCTTAATATATAAAAAATAACATTTAATGCCCCCAATATAACAAAATAATTAACATGTAATGCCACCAATATAAAAAAATAACAACGCCACTAATATTAAAAATATTTTATATTTAGTACCGGTAATATATAAATACATTTAATGCATTAAATAAATTTTAAAAAATCAAGACATTAAAAATGATTAATAAAGAGAAGTACTTACCAACATTTAATCCGTGGGGAAGGTCTTAACAAAAAAATAAAAATAACCCATTGCCCGCATTGGGGCATATTTATTCCCTTGGTGAGCCTGGGAAATCACGTTTCAAGCGTGATTTTAAAAGTGATTTACCAAGCTGGCCAAGGGTATAAATATGGCCAATGAGGGCAGAAATGTCATTCACACTGGGATGTTCCTTGGAGGACGTGAGTTGCGTCGCTTCATGGATTGAAAGCTTAGAAGACTGGATCCAATTCAAGTTGTTAAGTACTTCTCTTTATTAATCATTTTAATGTCTTATTTTTTTTTTTATTATTTAATGCATTAAATGTATTTTTATATTACTCGTATTAGAAAGTAATTTTTTTTTTATATTTGGGGCATTCAATTTTAATTTTATTATATTGAGGACATTAAATGTTAATAATTTTTTTAAATATATATATATATATATATATATTTATTTAGGACCGGCCCTATATTTTGTTATGTAGGTAGGAGGGGCATAACTTTTTTGTGTTTAACACAGGATGACAGTGCTGTTGGCGCTTGTGGTTCTCCAAGTGCCAGCATGCCCTGGCATCCTTGGGCATGCTGGTGCTTGTAGCACTACAAGCATCAGCAAGCCTATGCGTTGTAAATGTTTTTTTTTTAAACCAGCACTAAAAACAGATTTGTTTACTTTTGCCAAAGCATACTGTTTGCCAAGACCCGGGTTTTTGGACAAAATCCCAGTATTCGGTGGTGATGTGAAAGGGTGGTTGCAGCCAGTGGATTAGGTTTAGGCTGCGGTGCATGGTGGGTTATGGTTAACAACTGTATCCTGTTCTCTTTCTACCTCTCTGACCACTCCTCCTCCCTTCTTACTCCTCTTCCCATTGGTGTCCTCCAGGGATCAGTCCCTGGTCCCCTTTTCTTCCTCCTCTGCACCTCCTCTCTAGGCAACCCTATCAGCTCTTTTTACCTCTGTGCTGATACTCAAATCTACCTCTCCTCCAATGATCTCGCTACCTCTATACAGTAAACATTGATCAAATGTGAGTGTAACATTTTCTATATTTTTAATCCTATTTTAAATATATTGTGTGTCATTTTACTATAATTAATATTAAATCTGAAATAAATTAATTTTTGTTTTGTGTTCTTAATTATGTTCCAGATTTGCTTTCTATTAGACACAATGCCTGACAGAGAAAAGATCAGTTTTAAGTTTGTGATTAAGGCAAGTTTTGGGACTCCATTGGAGTGGAGTGTACCGTAGGCTAACTTGATAAATTGTGTGTTGTCCATACACATCTTGGTAATGGTAGAACTAAATAAAAAATAAATAAATAATAATTTGTCAGTTTTTTGATTAACCTTTTTGACACATGTCATACAGGCTTAGGACCACTCTAATTATGATAGTCCCTATGTCTGGTGTTTTGTTCCTGTCCTTCCTTAAACCTTATGAATTAACATTTGCTTCAATTTGGAGTTACCTTGGTAGAGCTTTTAAAATAATTGTTCATTATTGTTTGACCCTGTTAAATTATTTATGTTTGGTAATACTTACTGCAGTCTTTTGTACATTCTAAACATTAAATATTTAAGGTTTGTAAATTGGAATACATATTTTAAATGAGACACAAAAATTGACCAGACAAAAATTTATTGCAAATATATTTGCATTCTAGAACAGTTTTGTGAAATAAACAGTTGGGGGGGAAGATGGTGTGGCTTCTCTGCACTTTATAACTAGCACTAATGCTGAAAAGCAGGAGAATCAGGAGGACGAGTGATTTGGGGTTCCCTTATCTTCAGACTACCAGCACTAAGCTTCACCAGCTTATACTGATGGAACCATGGCGGGGAATACCTGCAACTTGGCCCCTCCCACTATAATTCCAGTCAGTTTAGGATATTTGGCAGCGGGACTAGTTCCCAAGCAAAGTTGGCCTGCAAAAAAATATGTAATTTTATTTGAAATTGATTTTGTGATCTGTGAGAGACTTTCAAGTGGCTACTACAGACTACCCTGCATGAAAGCTTATCTTAAGCTGGCCATACGCTAGAGCGATTATTGGCCTGATCCTACAATTATCGTGGATCGGACCAAAAATCGCTCTAATTAGTGGCCAGGATCAATTTTTAAAATGTTCAATTAGCGCACCAGAAATGCTGTGGTATAATCAGCTTTCTGAATAGCTCCTGATTCTTTTATTGCCTCACTCCACACGGCGCGGCTTCGGCTGATCTCTGTCTCTACCACTGGCACTGGCTGCTGCTGATCTATGTTTTATGCTGCTCTGACACCTTTGAAGTATACTTCAAAGGTGTCAGTAGCATAATACATAGATCTGCAGCACTGGCTCTGGCCACCCCTCTTCTGCTAGGATTATTGGTCCCAGCAGGAAAGTTGTATGGTGCCGTTTATTGGGCCACTCCCTGCTGGTATCGATAATCATCCCAGTATAAGGCCAGCTTTACAACTTTTACTGTTTTGTAAGAAGTATTTTTCAAATGGTAAGAGTTGATTCTTGGAATTTAAATCTCAGATTTCCTAGTCTCTAAAAACTAGTGGTTTCTTCAAACTTTGTTTTATTCTATGAAATACTTACCACCTATCAATAGCTAGTAGGAATTACAAGACAGCAATGTTAATGCTTTTTTCGAACTGGAGACATTGTATAGTGTTTTAAAAAAGTTCTGGAGGAAGACCATCAAGCAGCATGGGTTCTGTTCACTGCTTGCGAACAGCCATTTTTTATTTGTCTACAGATGACAGCTAATTGTTGGCTGTGTGTATTTTAGAAAATGACTGCATTACGAAAATAACCACCGCTGGACCAGATTGTTTCCGAAGCTACATGTTAGTTCAGTGGTGTGGTAGTAGTGTGGGAGGGTAGTTTTAGGGTTAGGCTGGGGAGGAGAATGGATAAGAGAAGGGGACACTTAAGGTTAGGCTGTAGGGAGGACATGGAGCCTAGAAAGGGAGACTTAGGGTTAGACTGTGGGGAAGGATGGGTTAGAATAATGGAAGGTGAGGGTTAGGGTAAGAATTAGCACAATGGTTGGAGTATGAGAAATAGATAGCGTTGCTTGCCTGTCTGTGGCAGTGCAGAAAGTTTCTTAGTAGATTCAACATCCGTAATGAGGTCTTTCAAAAAAGGGCTGTAATCAATGGCTACCCACACCCAGCTGTATGCATAGTAGTGGCTCAGTGAGGAGCACTTGTGCCTCACAGTGCTAAGGTCATGAGTTTGATTCCTGGACTAGGCCTTATCTGTGTGAAGTTTGTATGTTTTACATGTGTCAGTGTGGGTTTCCCAAGGGCGGTCTGGTGTCCTCCCACACGCCCAAAAAACATGCTGGTACGTTAATTGGCTGCTTACTAAATTAACCCTAGTGTGTTTGTGTTAGGGACAGGGATTGATGTCAATGTCTAACGCTGCAGACAATTTGTGGCGCTATACAAATAATAATAATAATAATAAAGGAACACCTTCTGAGTTTCCCTTTGTTTATACTGCTTCTCTCGTTGAATTGCCTTTGAAACGGGCTGTGAGTCATTACTGGAAAAATCCAGCCTTTGTTTGTGCCAAGATAGTTTTTCAATGGAAGATAGCTGTGACATCTGGTTTCATTTCCCAGATGGATACATACCTTAGCACTACCTGTCGGAGGAAATGTGAAAGCTGATGCATACCTTTTATGTGTGAAATTTACTGACGTGCTATAAGTCATTATCCTTTCTATAAAGTAATAACAGAATATAGAAAGTCATGCTAACAGTCAATATATTGTTTATAAAGTAATACCAGAATATAACATGACCTTTATTTGACCTGGATCTGTTTTGCTGCATTGAATTTTGTTAGACAGAATGGGTTATTGCTTACCTAAATCATCAGGATATTGTAGAGGTCTTTCTCCTTTTTCTCTTTCTTTCTTTTTTTTTTTAAAGCAATAATTACCCAGATATATAAGTAATCACATAACATGAGGTCACAATATCACAGTTTAGCAATATGGTATTATAATATGTCACAATGACCAATATTCAACACAAACAAAAAAAGTAAAAATGTAATAAACCAAAAGGTGTCCACCAGAAGACTGACAAGTCGAGGTGAGTCCACATTAATTGGGGGATCCTGCACCAGGAGGTGAGTTTCATACCATATAGTATACCTAAAACACCTCAGAATCTGGGTTTTGATCCCTGCAGACAAAATATTATTGAAACTTTTCCAAGTATTGGACAGATTTTCCACCTGTACTTTCTTTTGCAGGGTGGCCTCTAGCCAGTCTATTATTAATATATGATAGAGCTTTTCTCTAAAAAGAGATAATGGGGGTGGGCGTGGCTAGATCCACACCTGAAGAATAGCCTTCTTAGCTGCTACCGATACTACTAACAATAGTTTCTTGCAGCCTTTAGATTCTCTGTACCCAGGTGGAAAGATACCAAAAATAGCCCACTCTGGTGTTAGTGGGAAAGATTTCAGCAAGAATTCATTGGAGAATCTGCAAATCCCTCACTGGTGTACAGTCCCAAATGCAACACTTCAGATCCGCCTCTGGCGAACCTTACAGATCTTATTGACTATATAT
>WWET01000066.1:1020382-1053611 GCA_011038615.1 Limnodynastes dumerilii | reverse complement strand
GTGTAGGGGACATGTAGACTTCCATTGTGTTGACTTTGTCACCCCTGAAACTTTTTGGAGATACAATACAATGGTATTCCCAAGTAATTTGCTTAGTAAATAGCCACCCATTTGCCTAGAATACATCACTATTTGTACTTCTTGCAACAGCAGCTTCGTGTGTCATCTGTTTTGTTGATATATATGCCTGTGAATTGTACTGTCAGGCAGTAATTAGGTACAGGTTTCCTTGGAGAAAGGAAAAGCATTTGTAATTTTGGCCTTGGTGCCTTTTAGTGGTGTTCAACCCTCCCCCCGACCTGTCCAATAAACTTGTTTGTGCCCCTCTGCATGGCGGGTGGAGGTTATTCCCGATGGGGGTTATACCTAGATCCAAAGCAGTGTGAGTGATATGGTATTAAATCCCTGTTGATAGGGTTCAGTGGGATTGAAAGAACTACATGCCCTCTGGTAATTTGCAGTTTGTCAAAGCTGAGTTGACATTTAACTGAACTCAGGGAATCAGCAGGGCAGCAGGGAAAGAATTTATTCCACTGGTACAATACTGCAGGCACCGGGAACTCTGCTAATGGCTGACATTCTTTTCAGCTAGGCAATGTATTAACAGCATTAACCCCTACTGAATCTGCGGCATTCATTTATTTACTATATTCGGCGCCCTCTCTGCTGTCCCGTAAAGACGTGGAACAGAGAACTCACATGGGTTTAAGAGGAAAACTTATGAGTCGACAATTCCTGCCAGCCCATATGGCATAATTCACTGCATTTTACATTTAACACCATATGAGCATATAAAATAGGGATTATTTTAACTTAAAACAAACAAAAAAAGCTGCGCTTGCCACAAAGTGGTGGGTTAAGTAATTAATATTACATTTTATGATAAGCATAAAATTGCTGAATGAATAATGGGTTAAAAAACAGGTACACCGGACAGAGTTTCAAATAATGTTCATAGATCTTCATACAGTTCTAATTATTATTTTAACTTGTTCGTCTCAGTAAAGACAAAGACGTTTCTCTAACAGACCAAACCTAGAAAAGTTCTACAAATCAAATGTGATCCTAAGTATGAAGTAATTCTGATTCTGTTTACACCAAGCAATATCATTAGTTATCATTTTCAGAAAGTGTAAAGCATTATTACAATAAATACCCATTCAGAGAATACTTCTTTTGTGAATACCTCTCAGTAATGTTGATACAAGACTGCACCCGAATACGTATCCTCACTAATATCAAGCTATATTCCAGTTTGCTCCCTCAGGTCTTCACAGTATCTGCAACTATCTTCTACACTTTATAAATGGTTTGATTCCCAGTTACAGGACTTCTCCTGGGCTGCATCCACTCTGTTGAAGAAGCTTCCTCACCTATAAGGACTATACACTACTCTCCAAACTTTCAAGAATTTCCTTAGGACTCACCTCAACACAAGCTTTCCAAATTCTTCAATTACTTCTTAACCTTCATCTACCCTATTCACAACCACTTTGCTATCCAAATTTCCCTTTCTCTTACATGATTAACACAAACATACACACTTTCCATGCTTAATGACTCTCAGTTCTGCTATTATGGTTCAGTGTACTGTATGATCTAGTAACGCAGCAGAGTTAGTTGCAGGACTGAGAGTCATTTTAGTATGTAAAGAGAAAGTGTTTAAATGTGTGTTAATGGTGTAATAGAAAGGGAAATTGAATAGTAAAGTGGCTGTAAACAGGGCAGAAGAAGGTTGAGAAGTAAGCTGAATAATTTGGTAAACTTGTCTGAGGAGATGAGGATTAGGAGCAAGGAAGGTTATTCCAGAGAGTGGATGAAGCCCATGAGAAGTCCTGTATCCGGGAATCCGAGCATTTATTAAGTGTAGAAGAGCGTTGCATCAGCAGATAAGTTATAACTGAGCTAGAGGGTTTGGGATAACTACAATATACAGTTCATAGGTCTCCATAATATTTGGGAAGGGTCCAGTTTTAATATAGTGCACTTAGAAATAAACAAGTCAACAGACGAGGAAAGGTTTGGAAGCCAGTGGTCCTATGTTTCAAGTTCTATCCTTGCATTAAGGAATCTAAACACTTTGGGGTAATTGTTTCCCCCAAATTGTAGCTTATAATGTATAAATTGGATCCCAAAATCTGATCCCCAATGTATCCCTGCATGCTTGGGAAACCACTCTTATCTCTCCAGTCGCAAGACCTTACTTTAATATGATCCTTCCCCACTTTAAATGGTGGCAGATCGAATGCGTGGATCGCTCAGCCACCCGAATCCTTTCTATTCTAAAATTCCCCTTAGCCCTGCTCCTAACTCTGCTGTGTGGCTTCATCATACAGAGCACTGAGCACTTTTACCATACAATATGGCTGCTCCATTGTGGTATATATAGCACTTGCTCTAATGTATAAAATCCACTGTCCTATAGCGTGTAAGCTTGTGAGCAGGGCTCTAGTCTGTCTATTACCACCCAATCTTGTTTATACTGATAGTTAAAATTGTAAAGTGCTACGCAATCTGCTGACGCTATATAAAAACCGGTTAATAAATCATAAAAATACTAAACCCCTCCCACTAGCGAGCTCAGACCACCCCCATCTGCAATCAGAAGTCTGAATCATTCATTTTTAAATTCAGCTCGCAGCTTTATGTTTTAGTATTTATGACTTGATGCTCCAAATAAAAATACAATAAATAAAGATTAATCCAAAAATAGACAACTTGCATTTTATTCCTCTTTTAAGTACTTCTGCTCTCTCTGATTGGTGAATTATATGGATAAAAATATTACAGAAGCAATCAGCCTTAATGTTTTTTTTGCAACTTCCCTGATGCTCTCACTGTGTCCCAGTGGTGTATACCACTATAGTTATAACAGTAAGGTAATAACTACAGTGTCATAATGTAATAATGAGTACTTTCCTTTATTCTCTGGAGTGCAAGCATGCTGGATAGAGCAGTCATTATCCATGCAGGTCTGGACTTGCTGGGAATGTTCTGTAGAGGTTTCTGGCTCAGTACTGGAAAAAGAGCAGGAGGCTGAGTGTTCTTATACAATGTAAGCAGAATCCGCTCCCCGAGAGGACCACACAGTTGTGCAAAACTGAGGAGTCTACAAAGATCTTAAATCTTCAAAATCTTAAGTATAGTGCTGGGTAGAAGCTTGTCAGCATCTAATTATAAACAAACATTCCCTGTACTGATTTTCACTGACTATATTTTGATTTTTTTGTTTGTTGTTATTATTTATTTAATTTAATTTATTAACAGGCTCTTATATAGTGCCATCAGATTACTTAGCACTTTACAATTTGACAATCATTGGGGCAGATCCAGAACTATGCTTCTGTACGGATTTACGCCTGGCGGACACGTAAAATCGCGATTTTGTATGTACTGTGCAAGCGCACAACAGATGATACTGTACGTAACGTAACGTAACTCTGAGCGTATGGGCCATTCACGTATTATTTGCGTAAATTCGTACGTGTAGGCGTGCCAATTTTACGTGAGCCAAAAGTACGTTTAAATTACGCAATGTAGGGGTTTCATTTAAATTTTACAGTATGGGCATGCTTACCTGCATAAGTCCGCGTTGCCCATTCATACGTGTGCGGACGAGAGCGGTTACGAGGCCAAAAGTTAAGGTAGGGTTTGAAAAGCGGAAGTCGGTCAAAGCACATACATTCAAGGGGTGTGCCTAGGGGAGTGTATAGAAGGTACGCACGCGTAATTACGCTAGTAGCGGAGCGGAGTTCTGGATCTACCCCATTGTAACAAGACTGGGTAGTAACAAACAGAATGGGTAGGTAAGAGGGCCCTGCTCACAGACATACAATCTATAGGACATTGAGCATTGATACATAAGTGCAAGTGCTGTATATACTGTGGCATACAAATTGGCCAGCCAGGTTATATGGTAAAAGTGCTCAGTGCTCTGTATGATCCAGTCACACAGCAGAGCCAGCAGCACAACTTTAGTATGGAAAAAGAAAGTGTTCATGTTTGTGTTAATCATGTAGCAGAATGGAAACGGGATGACAAACTAGTTGTAAATCGGGTAGACAAATGATAAGAAGTGGGATGAGGAATTTGATAAGCTTGTCATTGTTAATTATTTATTACTATGAGAAAAGCTGGTGGAAAGTTGCTCCTGGGCAAAACTATGTTGAATTTCACGGTGAGTCACATAGGACCGGATCCAGAACTACGTCCGTCTTCCATAGACGGACGTAGATCAATAAACAGTAGCTACTGCGCATGCGTAGTAGCTATTGTACGTAATCTGCGTATCGTTTCGATACGTAGATTGTGTATATGCGGTCTTTTAGACCGCATATATGCAATCTACGTATGGAAACGATACGCAGATTACGTACAATAGCTACTGTTTACTGAACTACGTCCGTCTATGGAAGACGGACGTAGTTCTGGATGCGGCCCATAATGTTTATTCTTTGCAGTTTGTTCTTTGAGAACACTTTGCTTTTGCTTATTGCACTCATATACTGACCAGCTTTACCTCTATACCATAATATTGACTTAGGCTAGAAAACATCCCATCTCTACTCTAATGCAGTTTGCCACAGATGAAATAGCCTCCCCTGCAGTATGGTTCGGCCCAGGTCTAAATTTACATATGATTTCCTCTTATTTTTAAGCTCTGGATCTGGTCTACTAGTAAAACTACTATTATACAAAGCAAGTATATATATCAACAGTGTCACACATATTGGAAAAAGTCTCATCTTGCGAGAGAGGCTACTTCTGACTTTCCTAGACTAGTATAAAAGAATAAAAAGAATCTATGTAAAATATGGAACCCTAAGCTTCACATTAAGCCATAAAAATATCCATAAAGAGAAAATGACCACAACCTCACATGGCAGTCGTTACCAAATCAGTTTTGTAATTAATGTTTGGCACAATGAGTACGGAAGAGGCATGTGAGTAAGGCAAATAAAAATGGTTTTCTTTTAATATTGAAGTATGAAAAGGAAAGTAAAAACTTTAACTAACGTATTGCTAATAGATTTTACTTCTAATCTCCAGACTAGTTTGTTTAAACATAATGGTCTGGATTCACAGTTACGTAGTTTTCATCTTACGTACGTTGTTTAAAGATTTGAGCTACTACACATGTGTAGCTAATTTATGCTATTTACGTACCATTTCTGTACGTAGATTGCGTAAGCGCACTTCTTAAAACAACGGACGTAAGATGAAAACTATGTAACTGTGAATTCGCACCAATGGGCCTGTTCCGAAGTAAGGGCAAAACAGGTGCAACAAGTGTAGACCTACGAGAGAAGGAAAATTGAAACTGTGAAAGTAGAATTAGAGTTTCCTAGCTCAACTCTAATGTACAGATTACTCATAAAGCTTTACAATATGTGAGTTCAAAATAATTCAAGTTAATTTGCACCCTTCACGTTGCAACACTCAAGTCTACACTTCTGTACTTGTTTTGCCCTTAAAAAGGGTATAAATGCAGCTCTGAATCAGTCCCAATATTGCTTCTATTTATAGAACAAAGCACTCGAGTAACATTATGAGAATGCAGCAGAACAATTGTACAGATATTTATGTATGTACAGACATGATGGACTGGGTCTACATAAGTTAGACTACTTACACAAGCCTCGTGCGTAACTAAGCCTAACTGTAAGATCTGAACATGCACACGCCAGATGTTACACTGTGTGTGTTTATCTCCTGGCGTATTCCGTATACAATTCTGTATGCCGGGAGATCAAGGTCGCCCATTCGTTCAGCTCACCTAAACTCCACAAGATGAGTAGGAAATTGGGGGCATTTAAATTTTACAGTCTGGGCTGGCTTAAAGACTTTCGTGCAGATCAGCGATCAATCGCATGGGACACTTAAAGGTTGGACTATTGCAGCTTAAGTTCAACCAGAATTAAATATATTGTTTACAAGGACTTCTTGTTTTGTGCTTTATACGTTTATATTAGTTTTGTCACATTTCTATTTGCAGTATTTTTTACTAAGTGTAGTATCTATTCTATCTTTTCCACTGGTAACTAGGTTTTTTAGGGGAACACCTTCAATTCTTTTATTTTTATATTGCAAAAAAAAGCAAAGAAAGAAACAAAGTTTATGGTTCAAACAAAATGTGACGGTTCTGTTTAGAAAGGTTAACAATTAAGTTGATTCTATTTCACAAGACGAAACATTCACATTTCAGCTCTTGGGACACCGCCTAAACCCGTTTCTAAAGTAATCTTGTTTTATGGGCTTCATCTGTTACCCTTTGAGGAGCTATGACCCACCAGACATCATTAGGCATTAGCTGTCCCTCCCAGGGCTCACACAACATTATAGCTGTAGCCTCCAAGGTCGGGTTGGAGGTCACGGCTGCCTGGTACTTGTTGAATGAATCACAAGGAATCTTTAAATGAGACCGGACAGTTGACGCTAATGTTATGGAACAGCACAACATTCTTATGGTGCTAATACTGGCTGCTGCTATTGTCAGACCCATGTTCTGCACCACTTTATTAACATAACATTCCAAAAGAGATTGACCAAAAGCCTCATACTGAAGAGTAACGTCCAGTGAAGATGTATGTACAATGCTGTGCTGTTGCTGACATTCATCACTATGGACAATATTCAGCAGGTCAGACTCCCAAGCGCTTGTGTGAAAACACCCACACAGTACACAACCTTCATGGCGTTCTCTACACCGAGCAAGGTTTCTACTAACTTTTTCACATCACACAAGACAAACACTGGACCCAGGGGTGGAAGCAGACTGACCCAGACGGGTTATTTGGTGCGGACACCAGTACAGCCAACCACTCTGCACATGCGCAGACAGCTGTGGGGGGTTGGCAGTATAGATGACACTCAGCGCTCTATAAGAGTGGTTTATAAATACATTGCCAGCATAGTACTCAGTCAACAGCCATCCACCATGGGCACAGGGTAGGCTGCTGCCAAAGGCCTCACTCTCCTACAGGGCCTGTTGCAGCCATATCCCCTAAACCTATGGTGACTGGGTCCTGTGCTGCTATGAATGCGTCCACACAGGTTATTCAGCCCAGGCCTGCTCCAATGTGTAGTGTGAAAATATGAAACCTGTGTCAAACTATTGTTCAACATAAAACATACGACGGCTCTGTCCCTGATTTTGTATGTGAAAGGGTTACACGCGTAATGATCCAAGCAAGTGTACAGGAGGAAAATCACAGGAGCAAATCAATGTGTTGTAGAAATGGGCATCATCTTCAATGTCTCCATAACAGTAACTTTCATTTTGGGCAACTGTGTCTGCAAAATTCCTTTGGACGCAGTCTGTGTGACGCTGACCTTCTTTCTTCCCCCCAGTACCACACCTAAGGTGTCTGAACCCTGCCTGTTCCATATACAAAGCAGCGGACTGCCTGTGACAGGACATTATCATGCCGCTGCTCTCTGTACGATATTGTCTGGGAGCATTAATGCTGTACTATCCATACTCAGGAATAGCAGCCTCGGCGGACCCCTACCTCTACTACTCCCCGGAAGCATCATACACACAGCCACACATGCTTATGCTATCCTGTGGCAGGCAGACATGGCTCTGAAGCTAAAGTAATAATGACGGCTGTCAGTTGTTTACAGTCTCAGTATTGATCACTGTTTTGCTGCCAACGAATGACGCATGTGCAGCTCAGACACATAGAAAGGTGAGGACCTGCGCATCCAATGGATGAAGGGGGAAGCCAGGTGGCATTTGCCCAAAAAAAAGGTGCCTATCGTTCTATTCTTGTATACTTGAACCTATCATAATCACTCCCTCACGTCTACCATTAAATCAGGCATAGGCCTACTTCGTCACTCCAAGTGCTTTAAAACTACAAGTCCCAGCATGCTCCAACAGCATAGGCATAGCTGATGCCTTGTAAAGCATGATGGAACATGAAGTTTTACATCATCTGCTTGTGCCTGCATGAGTTCAATATAATAACTGCTTAACCTGCATCACAGTCATGGGGCCGTATTCACACCTAAGAGATCCGCACCTGACTCACCGCCCTGCCCCTAACCCGCCCCCTGTTTTTAGGTACCTTATTGCACTTACGAGTGTCATAGGGCTTCCTTATCTTACCTTCTTAAGAAGGAAACTACACACAGACAATGGGGTAGATCCAGAACTCCTCTTGCAATCCGTTTAGTAGTGTAGCGTATTTACGCGAGCGTATCTTCTATACACTCCCCTAGACACTCCCCCCGCATGTACCTTCTATACACTCCCCTAGGCACTCCCCCCGCATGTACCTTCTATACACTCCCCTAGGCACTCCCCCTGCATGTACCTTCTATACACTCCCCTAGGCACTCCCCCTGCATGTACCTTCTATACACTCCCCTAGGCACTCCCCCTGCATGTACCTTCTATACACTCCCCTAGGCACTCCCCCTGCATGTACCTTCTATACACTCCCCTAGGCACTCCCCCTGCATGTACCTTCTATACACTCCCCTAGGCACTCCCCCTGCATGTACCTTCTATACACTCCCCTAGGCACTCCCCCTGCATGTACCTTCTATACACTCCCCTAGGCACTCCCCCTGCATGTACCTTCTATACACTCCCCTAGGCACTCCCCCTGCATGTACCTTCTATACACTCCCCTAGGCACTCCCCCTGCATGTACCTTCTATACACTCCCCTAGGCACTCCCCCTGCATGTACCTTCTATACACTCCCCTAGGCACTCCCCCTGCATGTACCTTCTATACACTCCCCTAGGCACTCCCCCTGCATGTACCTTCTATACACTCCCCTAGGCACTCCCCCTGCATGTACCTTCTATACACTCCCCTAGGCACTCCCCCTGCATGTACCTTCTATACACTCCCCTAGGCACTCCCCCTGCATGTACCTTCTATACACTCCCCTAGGCACTCCCCCTGCATGTACCTTCTATACACTCCCCTAGGCACTCCCCCTGCATGTACCTTCTATACACTCCCCTAGGCACTCCCCCTGCATGTACCTTCTATACACTCCCCCTGCATGTACCTTCTATACACTCCCCCTGCATGTACGTACTTTGGCCACTTTACACTTTCTAAACCCTACCTTAACTTTTGGCAGCATAACCGCTCATGTCCGCACACGTACGTATAGGCAGCGCGTAGTTATGCCGCTAAGCACGCCCATACTGTTCTATTTAAATGCAAACCCCCACCTACACTGCGTAATTTCAGCGTACTTTCAGCAAACATAAAATAGGCACGCCCCCTCGAACGTTTTTACGCTACTGGCACGTGAAAGGCCCTTACGCTCAGTACATACCAAATAACCTTTTTACGTCTCCGCAAGGGCGTAAATACGCACGGAAACGTTGTTCTGGATCTGCCCCAATGCCTCTCCCCGCCCTCCCTGGCTAATCTAAATCCCTCCCCACTCCCACTTCTGCCTGAACACTCCCCGAGGCAACATTACGCTTCTTTCCAACTAAACTACTCCATACGATCTTTACAGACCGCACAGTGGCTGGCAATCTATGTACCTAACTGGTATGTAGATTGTGTAAATAGCCTACTATGCCTGCGTAATAGGTCATTTCGTAAAAATACGCACCTAAGAAGCAAAAGCTTCTTAGGTATGGATACGGCCCATTGTTTGAAGCAGTTTAATTAAAGAACCATTGTAGTGAGGAGGAGATGCTGATTTTTTCACTATTTTTCCTTATACAAGTTTTATAACCTTTAAATAGAGTGATACTGGTAAAAACGTGAACAAGAAGAACTTGTTATTTAACATAGGCTTAAATTCAAAGCAAAATGAAATATTAAAAGGAAGAAAAAGGTAGCATGGCTCAGACTTTATTCAGACTGAGGTGGGATTAGACCTCCTGCCTACGCTTCTCATACACATTCTTCTCAAGGAATGTGTAATATTTTCAAGCACACACACACAGTCATTTAACTTGGCTCCAGCCGTCCAGTGCGAGACCCTTGGAGAGGTGGCAGGACATTCCCTGGTATTGTGACCTGCAGACGCTGTCCCACTGCTTGAGGATGAGCTACAGGAACGCAAATTGAGAAAATGAACAAATACCTCTGGTACCAGCTGGTGCCTTACAAGGAGACGTAAAGGTTAGATGTTATAACATGAAAAGGTCTAGAGGTCAAAGAGTAGAAAAACAAAAACCTCAATCCATGTTAGGACAGCATTTACACACCAATACACTGTTACCATGGTAAGTGCGCAGAGTCTGACGCCTATTGACAGATGTTCCCCCCAATTGTACGGCTTATGTGTTCTGTAGGAAGGGACAGAAAAATAATCACAGCTGAGTTTGTTACATGTAAACACAAGCATGCAATGCTGTCACTTTATAACTACGCATATAATGGACCAGTATAAAAGAAAGTGTACCACTGTGCAGCGCTAACTGCCTACAGCACAACTTACACACCGTAAGAGACCCCACTCTTAAACGGAATAAACGTAAAAATAAATAGTGTGTGTATTGGCGCAGGAACTACCTGGGATTTAAATCAATGGTTCAAACACTAAACATATAGATTAATGATGGAAAAATCTAAGATCTAATTAAAGGAAAAAATGGGCAATAAGTAAAACAGAGAAATTTTTTAAAGGTGTAGGTACAATGTGGCTGGTGTAAAAACTTATAAACAGTTACTAGATAAAAGCACTGATATAGGTACAATGGGCCGGATCCAGAACTACGTCCGTCTTTCATAGACGGACGTAGTTCAATAAACAGTAGCTACTGCGCATGCGTAGTAGCTATTGTACGTAATCTGCGTATCGTTTCGATACGTAGATTGCGTATATGCGGCCTAAAAGAGGGATTCTTGCATCAATCTGAGGACCAGATCCAGAGTTTGTAAATAAGAGGAAAACAGGGGGGAAAGTTACACCTTGGGAGCGCTTAACCAGATAACTATCAAAATGTACACTAAAATGAATCAAATAAATAAGACCTTAAAGCTAAAATTGATTAAATAAATAAATAAATGCAATGGTGTCTGCACACGGTAACAGAGAGTCCCACAATGTCAGCTCACTGATAGTCCAAATTAAAACAGCTGTGGTGTGATGAGAAACTTTCTTAATAAAAGACCCACTAAAGTTCCACTTCAAATGCAGTATTATAACTTTCATTGGTGAGCGATGTCCTCCGTTAATAACATTGCAATGGAAAATATAGAAAAGGATTTACACCATATGTAAAAAACACACTGTTAAAAAATGGCACACTGTAAAACTAACACCTTCAGTAAAATAAAAAGCAGACACAATAAATTGCAGTCTCCAAAACCGGAAGATAATTACTCCGTACCTAAGCCGTCGTAAAAACACTCGTGGATGCACTCTCACCTATCTGCTGTCCCAGGCAAGCTGGATGGTGGTGATGGAAGCTGTAAGTGAAAGCACTGTGGATCTCGGTAAGAGCAGGAGTTCCTCGTCAAGAGATCTCTCACGCGTTTCAGACGGGCCCTTTCCCGAAATGCGTCAGTTTCATAGTTATCTGGTTAAGCGCTCCCAAGGTGGTTTAGATTTCCTATTTTTGCTATTATATTTTAGGAGGATTAGGACACTCCTCTTTACCCCTAGGTGCAGCCTATCCTAGCGCATTCTGTCATTTTCCTGTCTATTTTCTAGGGGGGAAAGTTACACCTGGGCAAAACCATGTTGAATTGCAGGGGAGTCATATGTCATATATATCTGTTGCATACAGAATTAGAGATGAGAGGTGATGGTTTCTATCCCCAGTGTAAATAACAGTAAAGCTGGTCAATATCTGTGTGCACTATATTCTCCATGCCTACAAAGAATAACATTCATTTAACTCAACCTGAGTGGGTTTTGCCCAGGTGTAAAGTTCCACCTGATTTCCTCTTATTTTCAGTCTTTGAATTTAATCCTTAATTCTTAAAGGATCCACAGTAAGTCTGCAATAAAGCGACATCACCTGCGCGGAGCAGGAGTCCCAACTTCCACTGGAACTGGAAAATAAGATTAATTGGGAAGAGATTTATAACAAGCTGTGAGTTAAATATGAACAAGAGATTATCCCACAGCATGTAGAGTTATTTCATCAGACTTCAAGTCTAATGTCATGCTGGTTTAAATACCTGATAAGACGAATGAAGAGCCGAATGTGTAAAATATGTCTGAACAAGAGACCTGGCAATTACACAAACATTCCCATCCCAATAAGTCCTTCCTGATGCCTACGGTGCGAGTTTCCTGACCAGGATCCCTGCTATCAAAGCATTGTGGAACAAGGAAGAGCTTATCACTGCCTATATTATTCCACATCCAATGACTGCCTAACAATCGCAATACAGAGGGTGAAAAAAAGTCACGTTCTGAAAATAGTGTCTGCTTCCACAACTTTATATAGTAACATGGTAAAGAGTTTAAGCAGTAACTTGGCCAGTATTATGATACGAAAAACATACATATGAACATGATAACACAATTATGGGCTCTATTTACTTATAATAATGATATTTACCTCATGGTTGCCAACTTTTGCAAATGAATATCAGGGAGATTGTGATTACCCTATCAAGGCGCTGCACCAAAGGGGTGTGTCTCCAAAGGGGTGTGTCCTGTACTACCAAAGGGGTGTGTCTTGCACTAAAAGGGTGTGTCCTATGAATAGCTCCACCCGGGGTGTCTAGAACTGCCAGGAAAAGTATTTCTCAATAAAAATGGCAGCAAAAGTATTTATTCAGTTTTAAATTATCAGTGAATAAATACGTATTTATTAAAAATATAATTGCCTCTATAAAAATGTCTGCCATCATAGGCCTCAATGCAGGGAAATAGGACACAATATCTACATTTTGTCAATACAGTAGTGACATTTGGAACTGAATCAACATCAGGGAGATTATCAAACACTTCAGGGAGTCAGGGAGATTACCCACATTTCAGGGAGTCTCCCTGAAATTCAGGGAGAGTTGGCAACTATGATTTACCTCTGCCAGCTCATTTACAAATATTCACCCCTCCGGCAAGGTCCCGCCATGATCTGTGAGACGTTCGCAGATATCGTATTATCATCGTATTCCTAGGAGTGTGAATGAAGCCCGGCACATGTCCAGCGTGTTCATGTCGGGACTTGGCAATTCATACAGGCGCGTCGCCCCGGTTAGGTAAGTTTATCTGTTTCCTTTCGCATTTTTATTTTTGTTTCATGTCATATGAACAAGAAACACCATTGGCGATTCCAGTGGGCAACATTTTTATTATATATGTGTGTAATTATTGTTTGTTATTAGTGTTTTCTTTACTTATTTAAAAAGAAATTGCTTATTAGTTACAATTTTGTTAAATTGAATTAATAATAGTGTATTCTAGCGGTCTGCCCATATATACCACCTTTCCTCCCCCTAATAACAGCTATTATATGAGGAGACTGCAATAATTAGATGGCGTTATTTTAACCCTCGCAGCGAAGTGACGAAGATTTTAAGTCAATTTGACGAAGTGCCGGCCCGGCAGACACAAGTGATCTTTACATCGATCGCCATGGAAACTGCAGTTTTTTAATGGAGATCCATCTCTAATAATTATGAATGACTGCGTTATAATGCTTTAATGCCCGTTTCCAAGTGAAAACGGGTATTATCGCTTCAAAATGAACTGAAATGGTCTTTGTAAACAGAGCCCTATATGTTTACAGTGTACCCAAAGTCTGAGGGTATTTGAGAGGATAGGAATATTAATATATATATATAAAGATAAAAATGTCATCTATCTATCTATCTATCTATCTATCTATCTATCATCTATGTATTTATCTATATATCTATCTCATATCTATCTATATCTCATATCTATCTATCTATCTATAGATCATATCACATTATAAACACTTCCACGATGTCTTAAGAACATGATAAATGTGTAATTTTTATGTTACAGAAACAGGTTTTTATATAGCTCCATCAGATTATGTAGAATTTACCATTTTAACAATCATTATAACAGGACTGGGTGGTAACAGAAAGACTGGGTGGGCAAGAGGGCCCTGCCACAGGCTTACACTCTATAGGATATTAGGGATTGATACATAAGGGAAAGTGCTATAAAGTCACACAGCGGACCAGCCAGCTTGCATGGTAAAAGTGCTCAGTGCTCTGTGTGATCCAGTCACACAGCAGTGTTAGTAACAGAAATTAGGGGAATTTTAGTAAAGAATGAAAGAGAACAAGTTTGGTTTACTCATGAAGTGATGGTCATATAATAAAATTGTTATAAATAATAGTAAGCATGGGTACACACTTATCCAATCCTCTTTAAATCCAACTCCAAAACAGACTTTATACAATCCTATAGCAAACCAAGGTCATAGATACAACACACAATCAATGACACACACTTTGTCCAATGTTACAGCAGACCTCCTACCTGCATCTGCGTAAACCATCTGCTGAAAGGATCCTGTCACCCTACACACTCTTCCAATCTTCACCAGATTATCTGTCCCTTATACACAAAGGTGGTGATGCATTACGGCAGAATGGGGTGAAGAAGTGGATAAAGCAGTAGCGGGATTGTACACACTTATACTTTGGTCCTGTGATTAGCAGCAGATTGGCTGATTTTTAAGCAGGTTTAAAAATTATTTGACCCGACCAGGCGAACAGGATTGTATGTTACAGGTGGTCATGTGACTGCGCACACTTATCCAATGTCAGGGCAAAAGGATGGTTTAAGGGGCGGATACACAGGATACAGTAAACATGTCTTGTGTGTATCATGGAATGTGGTAAATGAGCACTCTATAAAAACTAGGATGTAGCTGAAATGCATCCTATCTGAGTGAGTAGGGAGGATAAGGTTATATGTAAAACTGACACGTGATCAAGCCGAGGCGAAACGCGTGTCAGCACACAGACAGTGTCCCGCATCTCTCCCCTCTCTTGCTGATCTGGCGGTTCCCTTCTCCCGATTACTGATACATGACTGTGATTGCCTGCAATTTAAGGTAGGAAGGTACTCTTACGGACCTGGAAGGGTGAAGAACTGCCATGAGGCAGTTAGCTGGGGAGTAGGGTAAGTGGGCCGTGGTAAGATTAGAGGCAATTGACTGTCATTATTTGGGTTTACACGCCATATTCACACGGTTTTTCCCTTGCCTCACTATTTATTTTTTCTATTATTTATTGCCTAGATGCGGGTGCCTGTCTCTCTTATTCTATATGTTTGTCTAAATATATTCTTCATTTTATCTTTGACACTAATAAAAGTTACATTTTATCTTCAGGTAACCTTCCTTCACTTATTACATTTTCAGCCCCCTTTCTTCTACTTTTCCCGTTTGTTCCTCCTCCAACTGTTTATTCTGACATTACTTATACTTGCTTACCCTGTCCTTTTTGGCTCCTATATATCAATTTATGGCTGTCTGTTTCCATTTATTATTTTTGTAAGCTGTAACAATTCTTCTTTTGGCTCTATTGCTGACTATATTTTGGAGACCTATTGATATAGTACCCTATCCATTTATGGTTCAGCCTTAACATTTCATGTCAGTTTTTGTCATTTTATTTGTCAATTCCCTTGCTATGTTATTTATGGTTCAAGAATTGCAGATTAACGTTTTGCATATGCATTGATTGATTGATTATTTTTCTGCAATTACCATATATCTATCTTACTCGTGATTTTTTTTTATCATACTGAGTTTTTCACCGTTGAAAGGATTCCCCCCTTTTTACTGTGTCTGAGTGGATTTCTCTGACACAGCAGATCTAGTGCGCCACCTCCTGTTACCCTAAATCCCTCTTTTCCACTTTACCTTTCCCATTGATATTGTTTAATACTAGGGCCCTCTCTGTGGCAGCACCCCAACTGATTATTGGGTTGATCTAAATATATATATTATTTAGGCATCCTCCCCATTCGGTGATACATGACATTATTTTTATTTAATCTGGTAGAGCGGCCGGTCATATTTTTTCCTGTTTTCTCATCCTCCGTTTTCCCTCTCTCTCCCTTACTAATTATATATGTAAAATTGCACTGGAGCTAAAACTAGTATATTGAACCCATTATACTCATCCACAGATTTTTCTGTATAATAATATCCACCTGTAAATACACAATAGCCCCTGGATGCACCACGCAGTCTCCCACAGGCACATAAAATCGGGTTCTTTTTGAGTGGTTGCCATAATAAACATGATACATATTACATATATTTAAGGTGCACATCTATAACCTGTTGCCACAACATCCAAACAACCCTGAGAATAGGAACTTTGAGACACTTGTAATATTCAGGTGAGACTTTACAGCCAAAGTGTCTGCTCCCTCCCTCACTTACAACAAGCCACCAGGGGACCTATTAAATGTAATTGCTCAGAGTCTGATAATCATTTTCTTCCTTTTGTATGCAAATGGCATGCAATATTATTCCCAGCAGCTGCTATAACCACTAAGATATTGCTTACATAAGGAAAATACTACTTACGAAGCATGTCCCAAAACAGGAATTCATGTTTTTTTATTTTCTTCCCCGGAGATCATAAATGACTAGTGTTTTTGTACAGATAAATGTCTCTATACTACAAATTTTCCTAGAGCCTGTAATTCTTAGAATCCTGAATTTTAAGATCAGTATAAATCAACGTTCCATGTTGTGGTTTTTTTTGTGTTTACCACACTGCCACCTGTTGGTTAAATAAAATTTAAAGGCAATATTACAAAAAAAAAACCCTCATATTTTCAATTGTATGGAGATACTAAGGTTACCTTTATCAGAGCAGGTCATCTTAATCATTACTGTATTTATATTAAAGAAATATTTGGCTGTTTACCATAACCATTTGTCACATGCACAGATTTACATGTATGTTTATTTTAACCACATGGAGTTTTTTTTTAACCACATGGGTTTTTTTTTTCATGTGTTTCTTATCACACTCTAAAAACATTTTAGTAGGTTAACTGACCCCCTAGTAGTCTGTGTGTTAGGAACTTAGAACTAGGTCCTCAGTTAAGAACGTTAGGCGACCTACATATAAAAGTCACCTAACACTTTGTACTGTGCATGTGCAGTGCAAGGAATTCTGCATCAGAAAGCTTCCATCCCATGCAATATTCCATGCAGGGTTCATTCTCTGCACAGGGGCCCGTGTACGAGATCCGCATGGTGGGTGGGCATAGGTATTTAAATCTCACAGTAAGGGTTAGATTAAGCCCTCACGTCCAATTCAGTATTCTGCATGCACGGCGTTGTGTGTGGAATACTTAAGGTAGGATTCGAAAATTAATTCCACACACAGGAGTGCAGGGGGCGTGCCCATAGTTTTGCCTATTGAATTTAGGATAACAAATTCTGTAACGGAGGCTGAAGTACGGAATCTGCTATTAGTTCTGGATTTAGTCCTAAAGCTGGCCATACACTACAACTATTCTGTGCATGTGCAGTGCAAGGAATTCTGCATCAGAAAGCTTCCATCCCATGCAATATTCCATGCAGGGTTCATTCTCTGCACAGGGGCCCGTGTACGAGATACGCATGGTGGGTGGGCATAGGTATTTAAATCGCACAGTAAGGGCTAGATTAAGCCCTCACGTCCAATTCAGTATTCTGCATGCACGGCGTTGTGTGTGGAATACTTAATTTTTTTTTGCCTATTGAATTTAGGATAACAAATTCTGCAATGGAGGCTGAAGTACGGAATCTGCTATTAGTTCTGGATTTAGTCCTTAGTCCTTGTAAGTAAGGACTGATGGGAATGTTTAAAATAAAAAAAATGTTAATCCGCTAGGTAATACTGTATAATAACGCTATATAACAACTTGATAATAAATAAGAAGGAACCCCCATGCTGTAAATATGAGGTCTGCATGTTAATTTTAATGTACGGCTTTTGCTTATAGCTCACAAACACTAAACAGTATTATTTTTAAACTAACTTATTTAGTTTAGAGTTGATCTAGGAAACTTCTCTGGTCAACTCTAACTCTGTTCACTCATTTGTCTTACAGGCCAGTATAAGGTAAGCCTATGTGCAAATTTTCTCCCTTTGTTTTGCTATTGCTCCTAATTCTGAATGAGCCCCAATAGCTTCAGTTAAACGTTTGGAAAATGACACTGTTATTCTGTGTGTAATGGAAACTATCTGTCTAAAGTGGTGCCAACTGCTTAATAAAAGATATTGTTTATCTTTTAACTAAACTGCTTTAATAGTTTATATTCAATAGCAAGAAAAAATATTCATATTTGCTGGCCATGACAGGTTAGGAAAGGTACAATGGCTGCATTGTAGGGTTACACTGCCACCTTGTGGAAGGGGAATTTGTGGCATAGATAACGACAGAAAATATCCCAAATCTAAAGCAAGTAAACATCAAACATTATGGCACAACTGGACCTACTGCAAGCATGAGTTTCCTTTAGTCTAAAAAACATTAAAACATCCATTATTCAATAATCCCCTTCCCTTAAAACGAACACCTGCAAACTTATTTTGCGGTCTACTAAAGTCTAATTATTGGATAACAAAAATATAATATTTTTTTTCAGTCGATATTTGACAGGTTATTTAAAAGATACTAAGAAATATTCCTTGAAATTGAAGAATACATTTTAATTGATAAACAGTTACTGTCTAGCATTGTAATTGCAATACAATATATTTATAAAACATGTCATTACCTTATATTTAAATCAAATTTCTTAAAGAAATCACTTACCTAAGCAGCTACATTACTTTATGGATGTATCATATATTTCTTTTCTGAAAATAAGGTGTTTAATTAACCCTTTAAACATCTTACCATTTTTATAAACAGGTTTTGGGTTCATTTGGAAAAACAATACTAAAATGGTGCATGTCTGCCATCTAGTGGTCATAGAAAAACAATGATGAAACGTAGTTTAAACAGGAAATATCCAATTAAAAAGTAGAAAATTGTGGATGGTATAAAGTGTACAAAATACACAAAGACAGACATTTCAGCAATTGAACTTGGAGACATACTGAGTTGTGAAGGGTGCATCGAGTGGCTTTAATAGGGCTGATCTATAACTGCACTTGCACATTTTTTTAATACCGTGTTAAACTGCAAGGGGAGGAAAACTTAAATAGTGAAAGCAGAATTACAACTGAGAGGTGAAGTTTCTTAGCTCAACTCTGTTTTACAGATTGAACATAAAGTTATACAGTATGTGAATTTTATGTGCAGAAGTAAAGAATTTTACCTGCATACAAAGAATTAAAATTAATTAGCACCCCTTAATTTATTTAAATCATTTAGCTGAGATGTACACTTGCACCTGTTTTTCCCTTACTCTTAAACTCTGGATCAGCCACAATGGACTGGATCCAGACTTAAGTAAGTGCTTGACATTAGTTACTTCTGAAACCATGTTGATTGCTTGCAGTTAATTGTATTCTTTGCATGCAGGGATATATCTTTGAATTGCTTACTGCACACAGATACTGACCAGCTTTACTATCACATTGCTATTTAGACTTGGGATAGGAAACATCCCCTCTCATCTCTAATTCTGATTGCAACAGATGATATTTGAGCTATATCCCTGCATGCAAAGAATACAATTACCTTGACTCCCCCTACAATCAACATGGTTTAGCCCAGGAGTAACTAATTTTAAGCACTTACTTAAGTCTGGATCCAGCCCAAAATGTCTAACCATCATCATTAGAGTGGATTAAAAAAAAGGCAGTGCCCCCTACTGTAAGGGCTGTCCTATGACACATAATGTAAATCTCATACATGGTATATACATACAGTCAGCTGCTCTCATTGTTTTAGCCTCTCGTCTTCCTCTCCTGTGGCTGCCGTTGGACCTGCACCGGAAGTAAATAATTAGATAATTAGTGGTCAGGGTTAGGATTATTCTGACTGGTGTCCAGTTAATGACCGTCAGATAGAAGTGTGCTGATCATTAGACACTGGCGGCTTCACATATCACACCTGGGCAGAGCAAAGTATTTTGATCATTTTGATATTTTTATGCAGCTAACACCAGATTCATACCCAGACCATGGTGAATAATTTTAATCACAAACTGCAACTAAATTACCTTTAAATAACTTTGATTCTGTCTCTAAATGTCATTCTATCTAGATACTAAATGTAGTCAAGCTGCTTTTTGCCATCCTCAGGGTTCATGTGGACCAATATATCATCAAAAAAGCCAAGCTTGGACCATTAAGTGGTCAGTTCAATTAGACCTAATATGTTTGTGTCTGCATCCAGAGTCACAATTGGCTGGATCCAGATTTAAGTAAGTGCTTGAAATTAGTTACTCCTGGGCTAAACCATGTTGATTGCAGGGGAGTCATATTTCATCTGTTGCAAACAGTATTAGAGATGAGAGGTGATGTTTCCTATCCCAAGTCTAAATAACAGTGTGATAGTAAAGCTGGTCAGTATCTGTGTGCAGTAAGCAATTCAAAGATATATCCCTGCATGCAAAGAATACAATTAACTTGACTCCCCCTGAAATCAACATGGTTTAGCCCAGGAGTAACTCATTTCAAGCACTTACTTAAGTCTGGATCCAGCCCAATGGGCATAACCTCGGAATGGCTCTTCACCAATACCCACCAACAGTCACCTGTGTAGCTTATTTTATATTTGATTCTAAAATAAAAATAACTGAATCATAACCTCGGAATCCACCCAACACACAACTGGTCCACATTAATCACTGCAATTAGACATGGGGGGATATTCATTGCCTGTATAGACATAAAATAAGCTTTAAATGACACTGCCAACACTTTCTACGTTCAATAAGTTACCATAAGAACAGATGAAAACCGCAATAGCTATAATATTATTATAATATAATAGCTACAATGGGCGGACTTACGCATGCTACGTATGGAAGACTGCTGGAAAATAGTACTGCGCATGCACATTATCCCCGCAACGGAACAGCAGCCAATGCCGATGCTGCGTTCCAAGTGGATATCAGCACGGGGGAAGGGGGTTTTGCCAAAATGACCTACTATGCATGCGTAGTAGGTTATTTATGCAACCTACGTGCCAGTTCGGTATGTAGACTGCACGGAGTACTTTAAGTAGAAAGAGGTGGAATAATGCCGCCTTGGGGCGTGCTTAAGAAGAAGTGGGAGGGAGGATTTAGATTATCCGGGGAGGCTGGGGGGGGTGGAATACTTAAGGCAGGGCGAGGTAGTGGAACAGTAGAGTGGAGCAGCGCAGGAAATCAACCCTAACTGTGAATCCGGTCCAATATAATCTCCAGGGACCTTCACTGGAGCTCCACCCCTGTGAATGACCCACTGACTGGACTGCACAACACCAGCGAAGGGACGATTTGGGCCAAAGTACATGTTTGCATTTGGGCCCATCACTTGCTAGTATCGCCACTGGTCATGTGATAATGGTACAGGTATTTCATACAATACATACCATTTCTCAGCTAGGATATGTAGAGCCACAATCTATATAACCATATTCAAGGAAAATGATCCAGATTCTTTATTACATGATCGGCTCACTTATAAAAACTCTCTAAGTAAACTTATCTAGAGTATTTATCTACTAAGAGTGGATACATGTCTTCCCTCTACAAATCTTTCCCCTGGGCTTTTTTTTTTTACCCCAGCTGAATCCCATTCAATTAGCAAATGTCAAACTCGGATTTGCCTTCATTTTTAATTGGCCTATTCCAATGGCTAAATGGATGGCTAATCTATCAGAGGAGCCATGAGAACAGATTACTTTGCCCTCCTATTAGAACCTAAAAGTCTGGAAATAACGGAATAATGAGTCTCTTCCTTTCTGTGACTCTGTATAAATTGCTCTGCCCCAATCCTCCCCTCCCCGTTCCCTTCTCCTCCCTCTCTTCGTCAGACCCCTGACAGATGGAGCAGGGACCAGATACAAAAATACTAGCCACTTTCAGTGTGGCCTGTCCAGGGGTTTATTGATCCAGGCTCCCATTGTGCTCGTCTCCCTCTCTCCTTTTGTACCTTTCTGTTAATTGTAACAGAACAGGCTGTGGACAAGCCCTGTGTGTCTGAAGTTGCCTCTTGTAAATACTTGATTACAACCTACTTTGTGGTATACAAATGTTACTGGCTCTTGTGATGGACAGAAGACAGAAATGTTTTTGAGTTGAGAGTCTCTAAGTGATTGGTTTCGCAAACTACTGTCTGTTGGAACACGACTGTCCAGCAAAACAATTCTTTCTTATATGTCATTAACTAAATCCTTGTTAGTTTGGAATATTGCACCATTATACAAGAAGACTTATACCTCTTTCACATCACCACCAAAAACTCGGGTTTTTGGCTAAAAACCTGTGTCTTGGCTGAAACCCATATTTTTGGTGGCGATGTGAAAGGTACCGGGTCTAATGACCCAGTACCCAAGAAAAGAGAAGGGGTTTTTCCCCATGTGCCGACCCGGATTTTTCAGGCTGTTGCTATGCAACAATAAACAAATCCCTCTCCTGGACGTGAAGGCAGCTCTTCACATTGTCAGGGTCCAGACATTTCCCGGGTGAACCCTACAGCATTTTACGTGCGTGAAGCCTGTACGTGCATCAGTAGTTACGTTGTGTAAAGTTAAGGCAGGGTTTGGCAAGCGTAAAACGGCCAAAGTACATACGAGCGAGGGGATTGTCTAGTCCAGTGTTCCCAAACCTCAGTCCTCAGGACCCCCTAACAGTGCATGTGTTCCAGGTGTCACTGCTGGAGCACAGGTGTGTTCATTACTAACTGTCACATTTTAAAAGCTCCACAGGTGCTGCTCATTATATCACTTGTGATTCTTTAAGGAAACCTAGAAAATATGGACTGTTAGGGGGTCCTGAGGACTGAGGTTGAGAAACACTGGTCTAGAGCAAAACAAAAGGGTGGAGAAATGAATGTGTCCCTATTAATTGAAATAAGATAAAAGATACCGCAAAGATTCAATACTACAAAGTAAGACTAGCTAAATGATACTTCAAAGACACAGAAGGAAAAAAGACCCACGTACATTGGAAAAAATAGGTACATTATGAAGAATTAGAGAAAGGCAATGAATTTGTTTTTCTCATTGCGACCTCGTGGAAATATAGTGTCCATGGGGAAAATCAAGAATGATTCCTGTTGTAACAGTTTTTGAATCAAATTACCGCCCCTAATATTGTTGTTAATTCTCCACATTCCTTAAATAGTGCGCCCTGTGCACCGATTGGCTGGAGGTCTGGAGAGCAGGAACACCATTGGAGAAGTGCGATCACCTGATCCATCCAAGATGGCCGCGCCCATGGATCGAAGTACTGCTGGTTTGCCGCCAGAATTCCATGTGAGCAAACGCTGCAGTAATACTGGTAAACAGGCACAGGGCTGTCACTGTTTCAGTTCAGTGACAGCCTCCGACGGACCGCAGTTGCTGCACAGCGGGAGATGGCAGTTCTCAGGGGGCCAAAGCATAGGTAAGTGCAGCGTCTGCCGTGGGTTGTGATAGTAACATTTTAGAGGACCCTCTGACATCCTAAGTTTGACGCAAGTAGCAACTACTTCTCTCCGGGCAATTTTGTGCGTTGCGATGTCTAATTAAACAATACTCAAGAGCCTCAGAGCCACAAAGGATCAGACAGATATCATAAAGAACATAAGATATCACATTATCCCCAGTCCTCCCACCCCACCCCCAAACTAGAACATGGAGAAACAGAGAGCCATTAAATAGAATAAATGTAAAAAAAAATGCATTTGTTTTTGTATTCAAGGAATAATATTAATATTATGTCTCAATGATGGTAATAGCTTATAAATTAATTCTTCTGTGTATAGGTGATGGGTCCACTTAAATCTAACTTTTCGTTTATAGCATAAAGACATAGGAGTCATTCATTGTAGCAGTAAAAGTCACAGATTGACACCCTGAGCTTGTGAATCATCCTGATGACATTGATATTGCATGACAATCAGCGCAATTTGCCCATGTCACACTGAAAAGGATATTGTCATGATCGGAGATGGCTAACCGTAACTGAATATCATTATGTCTGGAGCATTGCTATGTATGTAAGCAGGCATGTTAATCCCGTAAGGCAATAGAGGTTTTAAAACCAGAACTATTTCACGCCTCAGGACAAACTGTTATCACTCTCCATCGGATTTCTCCTGGTAAGAACAGTCTCAGCAAATTGGTGGCACAGTGTGTATACGTGTGTGTCCCTGTCACCAAGTCTTCCTGCTACATCTGTGGTAAGTAATCCATGAAATGGCTAAATAAAAATCCTTCAATTAAGATATCTTTCAGTGTTAGCAAGCGTCTGGCGTTGTCTAGGAGGTAAGCATGCAAATGAATGTTAATTAGGTAATGATGTATTCATTGGCTTTATCTCTAGGGTTATTAGATGGTATTATAATGAGAAAATGCAATCCTATTAGGGATTTAGGTGGTAGCTTTTCTAGTATTAAGTGAGCAGGGGCTAATTAGCAATGAATATCTCTACCTACTTATCACTTGATGCATAATATTAGATTTAGGATCGGGAGAAAGGGACACAGATGTTGACCACAGACAGCAAACTCAAATGACAAACTCGATCTAGGATGCTTATCAGTTTGTGGAATAGGTAGATATTATGTCCATAATATATTTCATATTTTATCGTGTGGACTTTGTACTTGAGACAGTGTTTGAAAACTCAGTCATTCTATATATATATATGTGTATATATATATATATATATATGCACACATATATACACACAGTGGTTGAAGTAGAAATTTAGATGTGGCGGTATAGATATTTAGAATTGGTGGTATGAAAATATAGACATAATAGAAGTGAATTGAGAGTTATAGCTTTTCAATTAAATCAGTGGGAGAAGTGATGGTATGGCATAAACACAAAAAACATGAACACACAAAAGTGAGCGGAACTCAAAGACTCATTCACTTAAATAGACAGATAAACAGGTGTATCTGTCTATTTAATGGAATGAGTCTGTGAGTGCTGCTCAATGTTGTATGCTTAGGAGTGGATTGGCACTAGAGCAGTATGGCATTGGAGCCCATTATTGGAGTGCTACCATTGTCAGCCTCCGCCAAGAAATGGCTGTTTTACAAATAGATACAGCTGAAATCTCATTTTTTTTAGCTGTATCTATTTAGAAAAACAGCCATTTTAGAATTATTTTTTGGGGGAATGGGTAAGTTTGCCGATCGGTTGCAAGGTTTCAATTTCTAGTCACCATGGCAACCGGTATTTGTCAAGCATAAAGCATATGTATGATACATAACTTAAAGATAGTGATACCACCAAATACATGAGGAGAACAGCAGATATCTTGCTAGCATGCTCCCTCCCGATGCTTTAACTAAGTGGTTATAAACAGGACTGCCCTTGGCACTTGAGGGGTTCGGGGAAAAGGTCCCCCTCCCCCTGTGCACGGACTAGTAGCTGTTCTGTATATGTGCAGCATTATACATAGTTGAGACACACTAACGTCTTGCAGCAGGTCACAACTCTGTATCTGAAGCTGCCGGAGGAGTAGTAGAGGCAGGGATGAGGCAGGAAGTCATAGGTGACACTAGATAGAGGTAGTGAGGCCCTGGTTAAAACCCACTAAGGGCAGCACTGGTTATAAATACAGGGCCGGCACCATGTGGTCAGCGTGGGGGGATGCACTGGAGGATGGAGCCGGGCTAGAAAGTCAAGCTCACCACTCCAAAGCGCCAACCTTATTTATCATTAGCTGCGTTGCCTCAGCCTGTGTCATACAGTGTGACAGCTGCTGCAGCAGCAATTAGGGCTTGTCTATTGCTGTCAAACATTGTAAGGCATTTGCGGAGCCAGTGACAAGCTCAGCAATCAGGAGGTTAAAAAGAAATAGGCAATTCCTTATTGCTGCACTGCAATAGGGGAAAAACCATGCTGCTATGTAAGGGGTGAAAATGTCTTAATATATTTTATCATGTAGGAAAATACTGACTGATTTTGCTTATTGCACCCAAATAAAGAACCGTTTTATTTTTAAACTCTTATTTAGAGTTGAGCTACAAAACATCACCTCTCAGCTCATTCTGTTTGCACATTCTAAATTTGTACTCCCCCCGCAGTCCAATATATTATTATTACCCGGGTGAAGGTTTGCTCCCCTTTTGCTGGTAATACGCCTCTCTGGTCCAGATTCACAGTTACATAGTTTTAGTCTTACTTCTTAATACAATGGGCTGGATCCAGAACTACGTCCGCCTTCCATAGACGGACGAAATTCAATGAACAATATCTACTGCGCATGCGTAGTATCTATTGTACGTAATCTGCGTATCGTTTCGAAAACTACGTCTCTGTGAATCCAGACCTCTGTATTTAATAATAATCAAGCAATGCACCATGGTTCTTCAGAACAATACTAGTGAGTTTCACTGTTCTAATCATAAGTGGAGAGTGCAAGTTAATGAAATGTCTTCATTCTCTGTGTTTGTCTTCATGTATATGGTGCTTCAAGTCATTTAAATAGAGAGTTCAATTGAATAGCCCGTAGTCAAATGAGCATGTGCGATTCCGCATCGCACATGCTCGTAACTCTGAATCAGCCCCTAAATCACAGTCATACCCATGACACTTAAATAAGGTCCAGGTTTTGTAGGCTTCTTATTACAATACAATGAGTATTATCAACGTGCCATCCACGTAAAGATGCCGGGGACATACTTGTGGATTGCTGTAGTGTCTATTATCCACCAAGAGGACCACCCAGTCAGTATTGATAGGACAGCCTGCATAGGCCCTGGACTATACTGTGTATAATATAAGTATTGACAAAGAAGGCCCAGCCCCACAACTAATCAGATTCCAGCTATCATTTTTTCCCAAACAAAAGCCTTACTCTGATTGGTTGCCACACGGCGAGATTAACAATGGGGCTAATAGGACTACAGTCCCAGGCCTCCATCTGAAAAGAGGTCCCACACACTGTAGATCTCCAGGTCTCTTACTGCATTGCATAAAAATGAATGTCAGGGACTGACACCCTCTTCCAAAGCATACTATATAGTGTGGGTCCTGAAAATAATCCCACTTCATTTAGATTACAGTATATCTATATTGTTGCCACTTTTCCCCTCACCCTTGTGTTTTAGTATATCTATATCTATGTATCTTTAATGTAATGACAGATATGTGGCCCATGGCAACCAATAAAATGAAGGCTTTAGTTTGGCAAACACATGCTAGAAAATGATAGTTGAAATCTGATTAGTTGTGGGACACATCTCCCCTTTCCATCTTAACAAACTTTATTGAATATAAACTAATGTAACACTGGGCTGGATCCAGAATTTAGAAAATCAGCTGACTTCCGTACAGTATATTGGATGCCAATATCCATACGTTAGCTTGCACAATGGCTAAAATAGGGATTAACCACTTAAATCTGGATCAGGTCCATTGAATCACCGATAACAGACCCTCCAACATGACCCATTCCATTAGGTACAATGTAATTTGCTCCTGAGCTTCCAACTGTCACTCACTTGGTTTAAGTGAATTAACTAATATTTAAAAAACAATTTGCCTCTTTAACAAAGGTGGTTACCATAGTAACTGACAGTTGGAAGCGGAGGAGCAGAGTATTTTGTACCTAATGGAATGGGTCATGTTGGAGGGTAAGCGATAACCAAAAGATAATTTCACATTTGTAAATGTAAAAATGACTATGAACCAGAACCTGGCTTCCGTTTACCGCACACATGTAGGTCTTGTAGTCTGCATGGTGTAAACTCTCTGTCATTCCTCTATTTTGTGCTGATCTGCACGGATATTGACAACTCAACCCTTACTGTAAAAATGAAAGGCTCACCCCGTCCACTTTACAGAGGGAGGATGCTTGGCGCATTGCCAGATATTCAGCTAGGTCAAAATCGGATCCTAGATTTAAACCCAGGTTTATGGTAAATGCATTCTGACTCCTGGATGTAATTTCTATGCCTTCAAGATCCAGATTGAAAACCAGATTGCCTGTAAAGACATGTCTGCTGAACACATCCTCAAGACCCTTGTGAGTAAATACAAGAACTTTGTTTACAGCAATTTGGTAATTGCAGATACTTAATCGTTCTTAATTCCAGGGCAATTTGCATGTTTTGCGTTAGGATCGTTATCTCAGATTAACAAATTATACCTACTAGGAGGACCTTTTAACAAGAGCACACTCAGGCTATAAGTAACACTGTACCATTAAAGTATGCAAGTAGTGTCTCTATTGTGATCTGAGTTTTTGTGTATTTTGTGGTTAAATACAAAAGCGCGCTAAATATATACACAGCTGTAGCCTTAAGATGTCCACACACAATTCGATAGCCCTGGTTCTCATGCCATAGTAGGGAACATTCTATGGGGGCATCACACTACCCAGAGTGTATTAGGACTGTTTTATCGACAACACACTGCATGATAATTGCCTGATTGCACAATATATCTGCCTGGCTGCATAGTGTGAGGCCAGCTTAATTCATTAAAAGTATCTATTTAGAAAGAAGGCCAGTTATTTAGCGTGTTCGCATTTACCATTATCTCTTATTTAGTCATCCTTAGTACTTACACCAGTGGTTGGAAAGGTGAAAATTGGTGCAATTAAAACTGATGCAATTGCTTATTTTACCACTGAGAATTGGGAGTCAGGGGGCGAGGGGGCGTGACTGCCATACGAAACCCCTAAATATGCACCGAGGGCGGGGTGAGTTATTTAAATCGTACAGTATGGGCGTGCTAAGCGTCGTAATTATGCAATGAGTTTACGGACGCCCACGATTACGACCAGAAAAGTTAGGGTAGGGTTTGCTGGGTGTAAGAAGGCTAAACTAAGTACGACCAAGGGGAGTGTATCGGAGGTACGCTGGCGTAAATACGCTACACGCATGAGCATTTCATGAGCGTAGGTCTGGATCAGGCCCATGGTGTTTTAAAATATTTTTATTAATTTGTATTGTTCTAATTGATACATATGTAATAAATTGGTTGTACTACAATTACTGGCAGATTATCTGAAAGATCTGGATGTTGGAATGAAAATGTGGTAATGGATTAAAGCCACTGACAATACCATTTGCTCTCATCCGTTACCAGATTTTCATTCCAACTGCCAGATCTCTCAGATAATCTGCCAGATAATTGTATAGTGTGTATGCACCTTAAGTTATGCAACACTTAAAATCTCCCAGTGCGCCTTGTGAAATCATCACAATAAACCAAATTATGTATTTATGAGTGAGAACTAGCCCCACTTGGAGAAAATAGTTGCTACATATTAGAAAATATTAAAAATAACTCGTAAATGGAAGAATTTTCTGAATTAAGCTGGCAGTGTAAACAGTAAGAAAATTACTTTGTGAGCGTGTGTGTGTGTGTGTGTGTGTGTGTGTGTGTGTGTGTGTGTATATATATACACATATACACACAAAAATTCTGCTCCACCATCAAAAGTTATGGGACCAGTCCAAAGTCGCACATCTGTCTTTTTTAATATATGCGCCTGTCTGCGCACCCATGTTCTGTCTGGGTTCTGAACTGGGTGTTCCACAATATCAAAGTGAGAAAATGGGGCATTTCAGTCATCTAAATAGGTGCCGTAGCTGTGGATAAGGTCCTTTTTAATGGGGAAATGGCCATTAGTGTTCCAATAAAAACTGTGACATTAACATTGGAAAACGTTTTCCTTGGAATTTTATGAATCAATGTTTAAATAAATAAATACATTTTTTTATTAGTAGCAGAATTCTGCTACTATGCTCAGGCATTGCTGCAAATGATGTTTCATTTATTTAAGGGATATTTTCAAAGTGTTAATTAAAAAAAAAAAAAAAGGGAAAATGGCAGAGGTTGTGGTAATACAACACGCAGCCTCTGCTCATACAAAGTTAAGGGACCTGTCCAAAGTCGCACATCTGTCTTTTTTTAATATATGCGCCTGTCTGCGCACACCCATGTTCTGTCTGGGTTCTGAACTGGTAGTTCCACAATATCAAAGTGAGAAAATGGGGCATTTCAGTCATCTAAATAGGTGTGGATAAGGTCCTTTTTAATGGGGAAATGGCCATTAGTGTTCCAATAAAAACTGTGACATTAACATCGGAAAACTTTTTCCTTGGAATTTTATGAATCAATGTTTAAATAAATAAATACATTTTTTATTAGTAGCAGAATTCTGCTACTATGCTCAGGCATTGCTGCAAATGATGTATCATTTATTTAAGGGATATTTTCAAAGTGTTAATGAAAAAAAAAAAAGGGAAAATGGCAGAGGTTGTGGTAATACAACACGCAGCCTCTGCTCATACGGCTCCTTCTGCAGGGGTTACATGTCTGCACTTTTTTCCTACGTCTTTTTTTCCGCTGCAGCACGCAACTCTGGATCTAACGTACTACGCTTGCGCAAAAGCTCTGGATCAGGTCCAAGATGTTTATCCTTGTATTTCTAGAATTAATTTGGGAAAATGAGGGGAAACAATTTGGGAAAATCCATTAGAGTTCCATTCCAGGGTTCATAACGGGCTGCTAACAATCTCTAAGTAACCTACAATAATCTAAACATACAGTACCACTAACGGAACGTTTAAGGCTCTCATTCTAAACATGATGCAATCCCAATATGCAGATGTATGGCAAATTAGTTGTCCACTGAAACAAGCATTCGCCATGTGGCAGAGGCCTGCTCCTCTCCTTTTGCAAGTTGCATGTGAATGGTTTGCAATGGACAAGGGATACTTATCAATCCAATGACAAGAGCTGAATAGGAAGCCATTAATTTCCATTTGCAAGAACAATGGATTACTTCTGCATGTGTAAACCACGCAGAGGCGGTGAAAGGGGAGGTAGTCTTTATGTCACTACAATGTCTGCTTAATTAGGTAATGGGATTAAATGAATTATACTCACTCCCCATTTGCATATCACGGTGGAGGGTAAGAAGCCTCTTCTGCCCCCTGTTATTGTGGACGGCAAATAACACGAGCAACGTGTGAGCCTGTAAAACCAACACAGGCTTCCTGCAAGCACATAAGTCAAGTAGTAATTAGAAGCAATTAAAAAGCCTGGCATGGAATTAACCACATAATCTTCTTTATTACTTTTATTTTTACAAATGAGTATAATGGTTTTAAGAAAATTTAAAGCATTCGTATTTATCTTTTTTTTTCTTTATATATGAAACTATTATAGACCCAAGCAAATATATACAAAGTCAAAATGCATTTTAACTTATCCTACCTGGGGCCAGATTTACTAAACTGTGGGTTTGGAAAAGTGGAGATGTTGCACATAGCAACCAATCAGATTCCAGCTGACATTCTCCAGTATGTAACAGAAAAGTGCTAGAATCTGATTGGTTGCCATAGATAACATCTCCACTTTTCCAATCCCGCATCTTAGTAAATCTGGACTCGGTCTGATTATCCTACTCACGCAGTGGCAGATCTACTATGAAATTAAGGAATCTTACATTTCAGGGCCCCTAATCCCGAAAGGGTCCTAAAGCAACTTTTCTATTTTTTTTTACCTTTTTTTTTTGTTTTGTTTAAAGAGTGCATTTTTTAACCAAATCAATGGGGTTTTTATGTGTATGTTATTAAAATAAGGTTATTTTAGTGATAGAATCCAAAGCAATCGGTTGAAGTACTTAATATTAACCTTAAAATATGCTCTATGTGTATCCAGAAACTTCCCCTGATCAGTGCAGACACTATCTACAGTGCTGACCAGAGGATGGCTGTTATGATCCAACTGGGCATAGAACAGAGAGCTGCTGTCACTGTGCGCACTGAAGAAGATGACAGTGGTTACCCAGACCTTGTTGCTGGTGGGAAAGGGCTCACTATATGGCCCATTTGCAAGGATTCCACCCAACCACCCCATTCTCCGCCATTTGGATGTTACCCTATTGTTGCTGGTTGCTACCTTACCTTACCGTGTGTAGTTTCCTTCTTAAGACGTAAACTACGCATGGACAATGCATCTTCCCACCTCCACCCCTTCCACTTCTACCTAATCCCTCCCCGGGCCAGCATTATGCCGCCTCTTTCTAACTAAGCTACTCCATGCGGTCTTTAAAGACCGCACAGAAGCAATCTGTACCTAACTGGCACGTAGATTGCGTAAATGCATAATAGGTCATTTCACGAATCTGTGCACCTAAGAAGTCGAAGCTTCTTAGGTAAGAATACGGCCCAGAGAGAGGAGCCAGGGATCAGGAAAGGAAAGTATTTCCATGCCTGGCATTTTCTTGGACAGGTTAATCTCATTAAAGAACTGTAATTGGCAAACATTTGATGGCTAGGATTATTATGATTCCAGATTCATTTTAATGATTTCCGGAACATCTAATAAAATCTCGGATGGGTGGTATGGTGGAATGTTTCTCCCGGGTCAGTTCTTACTATCCTGAGCTGAGTTTACCAGCCTGGAGGTACATAAGGAGTGTGATGTCTGGAAAAAATAGGGTTCTAAATGCTGAGTGTCCAGAGGCCGAGGTAAAATAAGGGCACACAGAAGACCCCACTGTTATCTTTAGCTTGTTTGCTGTTTTGGCTCCATCATTAGTCAGTGGTATGTGACTTGTGATGTCTGCTTGTGTGCATATTCACTGACACAAACATGTCTTCAGATTTAATAACTCCTGTCAGAAATGTTTACAATGTGGCACAGAATGTCAATAAGAATGTAAAAAAATAATATTTAAAGAGCGAAACTTATTTACATTTTTTCAATAGAATATTTATTTAATAGATGCTTTTTTCTGGTAATGTATGGTAATGTTGGTAAATTTGCTTAGGGGATTAGCAGAAACAATTAGAAAAAAAGGATCTGAAAAATCTAAAAAGTGGCATCCTGTGATTTACATGCCCCCCTCCCACCAGCCTTTTCATATGTACCAAATGTCAAAGTAGACTGATGCTTCAGCATCTGGAACAGGCTGAAAAACAGCCTGTGTGTCACCTCTAAATGATCACACAGACTTTATCTTGTGCTGTTCCTGGAAGATTCAAAATAATGCCAGAGTCAACAGGAAGCCTGTGATCCATTAGTGGATGCATGTCACCTGATAAGCAATGAGACAAACCAAGGAGCAGATCTGTCATTCTCTGATTGACGGCAAGCCCTGCTCTTTGTCACTGCGTATGATAGTGTGTCCTTGCTGGCTATGGCAGGAGAACTGCTAATGTGTCAGTGACAGGGCACCTATCTGCTCTCCCACTCTCCCTTTCC
>WWET01000066.1:1009368-1019621 GCA_011038615.1 Limnodynastes dumerilii | reverse complement strand
ATATATATATATAAATTCTTATATTTTGGTAGATTCAAGGTGTATCATCCTACACATCATAGACAAGAGAATGAAAAAACACCTGTGCAAATATGTACCCTCCCTCCAAAAAAGAGTAAAATTTATAGATCTAAAAATAGGGTCCACAGAAGTAATGGGAAATTGCTATCTGCACAGACATCATCGAATGAATAGTGGTTTTATTTATTAATACCAGCAGTGAACTGATAACCATGGCATCCCGTGTAACAAAACACAAACTGTGGATTCTTCTGAGAAACAAAAGAATAATTACTTTTACCCAGTAATAAAAAAAAATTATCGTATGATAATCCACTGATACCCCTTTCATACCAAAAACCCAGGTCAATGAACATGGCTTCTAGCAATGTTACATCTGTTCATACTGCAGCTACCGGTATAACCTGGGTTGTAGCCTTACACACTGAAAATGTCTGCAGAGGCAGATAGTGCTCCCCATTCCACACGTTACATATTTTTTATATTATCACACCACAGCAAGGGTTAGGGTGTTCCGGGAATCATGGACCCAGGGCAACAGACCTGAGTTGACCCTTTCACACTGACACCCGACCTGGGTTATTCCCGAGTCGATAGCTCGGTGTGAAAGGGGTATAAGTGTAATATTTCAGTAAAGCATACGCTATGGTCTGCAGAGTGCATTGCAGAATATGTAATCACAGAATGGCTGTGGGTCACCACTGCAAATGGGCCTTTTCGAAAGGGACGTTTTCCCCTAGCCAGTTGCGAATTACAGAAGACAGAAGATGGAAAAGTGAATGGTGAGTATGAATGTAAACCCAGCCTTTACCCTAATCCTTACTGTAACCCATTACCCTAACCTAACCCTCCCTTCCCTGCAGCCTGACCCTAAGACTCCCCTCCACACAGCCTAACTATAAGACTCCTCTCCCTGCAGCCTAACCCTAAGGCTCCCCTCCACACAGCCTAACTATAAGACTCAGCTATTCACAGCCTAACTCTAAGACGCCCCTCCCCGTAGCCTGACCCTAAAACTTCCCATACTCACCTGTTCAATGGGTGCGGTGGTACGATGGGTCTGCGGCGTTGTTGCTGAATGAATGAATGGGTACGTATGCTGATCAGAAAACCTCTCTATAAAAAAAAAAAAATTATTTAAAATAGCACTATTTCCAAATTAGAGACAGCCTAAAATGAGCTTTCGGCTGTCTCTATTTTGGAAAAAGCAGTCTCACAGCAGCGACTGCTTCCTTCACAGAATGCACTCCACTATTTTAGTAGTTTAAAAACTGGTGCACATTGTAACACCCATGAGGATAACCGACCTCATAATATTTGTGCTAAACAGCGGAGAAGACTAAACTTCTTTGAACGTGGAAGTACGAAACAACAGATGCGACCGATCGTTTTCTACAATATACTGTATAAATAATGACTCAAGTTGCTAGCACTCTTGCTCACAACATTGAGGTTGAGTTCAATTCCTGTTCTAGGCCTTATCTCTGTGAAGGTTGTATGTTCTCCCCGTGTTAGTGTGGGTTTCTTCTGGGTGCTCCAGGTTTCTCCCACAATGTCCAAAACATGCCAGTAGGTTAATTGGCTGCTAACTAAAATTAACCCAAGCCTGTGTGTGTTGGGAAGTTTAGAATGTAAGCACCCAAGGGCGCAGGGTCTGATGTGAATGGCTGTTTGAAAATTCTAAAGCTCTACATAAAAACCTGTTAATAAATTAAAAAGAATACGGATGCTATGGACAAGTGCTCAGGACGTCTGCCGGTCGGTGCATGCGCAGCTCCGTCACCGTCCCGAACATGCGCATGAGCCAAGTGGAGGAGGAGGAGCCCCTGGCCCTTGCACTGCTATTGGTGGCCATGATTATGTTCCCCCGCTGTTCACCATACATCTGAGAGCGATGTGTAATCACTTTCACAACATTCTCAGCCCCAGCTCCTCGCATCCCCATGTTTCTCACACAGTGTACAAATAATGCTCCTTTTATAACAGGCTTTAACTTTCATAAATCTTCAGTTCATTAATAGACAAGAGAGAGCTTTCATCCCGGCTGACCTGGTCACCGAGTGTGTGGGTAGATGCTTGTCCAGCGGGGGTGTCTGTCTGACCTTTGTATTACAGCCACACGTGCTGCCAAGACGGCTATGAGTGATAAATTTATAACGCAGAAAAGAAAAGTGACTGTAACATCTGCGGATGGGCCGATGAAAAGGTGTTTGCTTAGAAGGGGGCTGAAGTAAGAAAGAAAAATTGAGCAGCAGCTAAAGCTAGACAAAGCTGTTTAACAGCTGCTTTGTATGCAGAAAGAATGACTTATTTTAATGTGGGAGCCAGGAGGAGGCCATGCCATGTCCTATGGCGTGTTCTCATGCCGTCTCCATTTTATCTTCCTCTCTCCTTTCTCTACAGCTATTTCATGTTGAGCATTAAACATAAAAACATGCGTAGCGAATGTCTCCTATGTTATGGCTGCAGGCTTTCCCAGCAAGGGCAGGGTTGAAGAGTTTACCCTAAGCCTTGCTTCTCCTTCTATTTTGGGATGTAAAGTTACACATAATGTATTATTAGGTCACATGGTAGATGTTAGCACAAAACATGACTTTTCTGAATAGCCAAATACAAACTTGTGACCCACATGGTTGCCCCTAGAAACCCTTAAGAAATAATAATCTACATATGATTAAATGACATACAACTTTCACCCCACGACACAGGTGTTTGTGCTGAATCGTGCTAAAAATCTATTTTACTCCTTTTATATTCTACATATTTATATTATTGTTTTTACAAAAAAGTGTCAGTAATATTTATTGTCTGGATCCATACTAAACATAACATTTGGAGGTGTTGGGCCGAAGGGACCGTGTTGAACAAACTGGCTTCCTAGAAGTCAATTCCTACCTTAAGTTTCCATCTCAACAGACCCTCTAACATGACCCATTCCATTAGGTACAATTTAATCCGCTCCTGAGCTTCCAACTGTAACACTCACCTGGTTTAAATGAATTAACTGATGTTTAAAAAACAATTTGCCTCTTCAACAAATGTGGTTACCATAGTAACTGACAGGTGGAAACCGAGGAGCAGAGTATTTTGTACCTAATGGAATGGGTCATGTTGGACGGCATGTCTTAAGTGCATGGAAATTGCCAGAATTACGGAGGCATGGATGGGTACAAGAAGGAACGCCCACTTTCATCAGACACACAGTCTTGACTGAGTAAAAATCTTATAAGAATTGCATACACAGAACCTGGTGGTGAAGGACAATTAGTATATGGAGGTTCTTGATCTGCACTTCCAGGCATGTGCAGGGCCTCCTAGAATATGGCTCATAAAAGCATATAGGGGGACTCCAGAGCAGATTGAACAGCAGTGTTACCTACATTTTTTTTTCCATGGGAAACAAATGTAGTAACCTAATGTTATGGGACTGACCCGACGACCCATTTTATGTGGACATATGGGTAACTAGCAGGTACATGAACCATCAGCACTGCACCTACCTGACCCTTTCTGTTTGAAGTTTAGAAAACCGCCAGTCCTAAAGCTGGTCACACACTATCCACACAATTATCTTCCCGATCATCCAATTATAGTGGATTGGTTGAATATCGCTTGTGCATTATTTTTATTTTTCACAAAACTCACGATATTCACCCGAGAACAACCGGCGGCAGATAATCGCATCTTTCAGGATTCCCGATTGATTATAGCTTTGAGGGCCCGATATCATATTGTGTGTGGGCATCACAAAAATATCGTCAACTATTTTCTCAGATTTATTTGAGCGAAAAGTTCAGATTATTGAATAATGTGTGTGCAAAAACGGTTTTTAAGAGGACGATAAAACAGAAGAAAAATTGTGCACATCCCCCCCAATAATCGCATAATGTGTGGCACCGATATCTGAATTTTTCTCTAGAGGGAAAATTGTTACGATTGTTGGAAAAAATCCTGCTGTGATGATAACCGCGCTATTGTGTGACCGTATTAAATGCCGGCCTACTTTCCATCCTGGTAACAACTCCGACAGAGTGGCGGTACAGAGCGGGAAGAAGAATTGCAATGTGGGAAGGGGATAGTATTAATATAGTACAGTGAGGGTGTTCTAAACGCATTTTTGGGTAGGGAGACTGTATCGTTAGCCCGTACTAGCAAACGGAATGGCCTCCCCTGGCCCGTATATAAGCAGGGCCGTCCTTAGGAGTAGGTGGGCCCAGGCACAGACTTCTTGAGGGGACCACTTTCACATCCACAGAATGGCCCCTGAGCTGTGCATTCGACGACTGCAGCTGAGTAGCTATTTATTTGCTTCTCTAAATTTATTACTGATATAAACATGTAATAGGTTGTAAACAAGAAACCACCTTTAGCGTAAGTGGCATTAAGACCTGTTCTTAGCTAATGCAGAGCGTTCTAGTTTCGATTTCCCATTCTATCCAGCATCTCAAGTCACAGCAGGTCACCACTTAGAAAACTTTTTTTTGATTTTTAACTCCATATGGTTTCAAGCTTAGTTGGTCCTACGAATCTCTGCCATGAACAGGGAAGACAGCTGAGGACAGAAGGTGAACAGCAGCATTGGGTAACGTAAACTTGTATGCCATCGTGGACTCAGCAGCCAGCCCTATTACCTTGGAAACCACAGCCTTGAAAGAACAAGAAAACAGATGAGGGGGGTCCCTAAACTGAAGTGCTTGCACTCAGCCTCCTCCCCTCGTTATTTATTTTTACAGGGCTGAAAAGTCATGCTCTATTGAGCGCATTGTACGTTTATTATGCTCCACAATGGTAGGAAAGGCATTGTACACAGCTGGTGTACTGACTTATGGCTATGTCTTGGCAAGGTGTCTGCTAGTCTTAACAGAAAGTGATAATAAAATAGCAAGAGGTCACCAAAGATACAATGAATTAGGATGACATACGTTTATATCTACAGACACAATAAAGACATTCTCACATTTGCATGTAATAAATCACAAAGTGAACTGAGAGATGTCCCAGAAAAAAATGCCTTTATATATTTTTATAAGGATGCATCTGCATTTTCACTAAGCATTAATCATGAATGCGGTCACAGAGATAGGAGTAACAACACAAAAAGGTGCATATTGCACCTGGACAAACTGTGTCGTAATGCGTATAGCACAAATGAATTCAAGTATGTTTGCACACAGGGAAAATACTGGTTGATTTTGCAGTCTCTTTTCAACTCTAATTTAGAGTTGAAGTACAAAACCCTCTGATATCATCGATTTACATAATTTAAATGTACCTCCCCCTGGGCCAGATGCAGACTCAAGGACATGTTCCATATGTTAGCCTCCAGTGCAGAGGCAAATGTATGGAAGTTGCTACTCTAAATTCTGCACACAGGAATGTGTGCACTCCTGTGTAATGCATTTCCGTGCCCTGGACTCTAACTTAAGTATTCAGCACACAACTCTTGTGTGTACAAAATACTGAATTGCCCCTTACTGTACAAATGAAATACCTATGCCCACCCACTATGCATATCTTGTACACAGGGTAAGTGGGCAGCCCCCACACAGAGACTGAATTTCGCACGGAAGGCTGCATCGAATGGCTGAATTCCGATGCAGAATTATTAGTACTGCGCAGTATACATAAGTCAGTTGGTTTTATTAAGTCTGTATCCAGCCCCTTATCACTCATATCAAGAGTTTCAGAAAAATTCCAGTAACAGGTATGAAGAAGCAGACAAATACCTGTTTACTGTTAAAATGAAGTGTCACAGACAGGCAAAGAGGTAAAAGAAACAACAATCAATATGGAATTAATGCTGAATAATGCAGATTATTTGTTGACATTTAATGACATAAATGCAGAGCAGCTGAAATGAAATAAAATCATTTTTGGCCACTTACCTGATCAAGTTAATTTAGGAAGTCTGCAAATTCCTTGATAAGTTTTCTAAAAATGATATAAAAATGAAATATTTTTTACTGGCACATTACCTGCTCACATAACTTAATTGTTATATGGTCAATTAACTGTTGTTAATATGTAAAAACAATGTGTCATTTTTTATTTTATTTTATGTCCTAGCTCACTAACAGTACCTAAAATTTACCAATTGTGCTTATAATAGGAGACCCCTTAACCATACTCTGACCTGGCTTAAGCCAGTACTTTGTCACAGATAAATATTTCTACTTCAGCATCAATCCATATTTTTCAAGCAATTAAACATAAATGTTATTGACTTTTTAGCTCACAGGATCAGGGCGCTTTCAGTTTGTTGCTTACCATTAGGCAGTGGTCAGTTGCTCTGTTGTGAAACTACAAGCCCCAGCAGGCTCCGGACGGCATTGCCATAGCTGATACCCGGTGAAGCATGCTGGGACTCGTAGTAACACCTGCAGAGCAGAACCACGGGTTTGCCAGAGGGAAGGAAAGCTCCCATGATCGTTTGCAGCACCCAGTATGAGGCCGGGTGAGATACGTGCATCACACAACTCATGTGTGGAGTGTGAGGCTTCGACTTGTTGCTGCTGAGGTAAACACAGAGTTGTGTCAATGCCACATAACTGAGGTGTACACAGGCTGTCAGGGAATGTAGTTTATTATTTTTGTTGCTTTGCATTTTCTGAGGTAAATAATTGAATTATTTTTTGTAGTTGTTTCTAATTTGCAAAAAAAATATTGCATGCATTATTATGAAGAAATATTGCATTTCTGTCCATGTTTCTGTCAAGGTGAAAGTTGCATACTCACTAATGCAAACACACAGGTTAATCCACTCAGAGGCTATTAATCTCCCTTTGCATCAACAATGCTGACCACCTTCATAAACAAATATTTTCCCCTCTTTTTATTAATACACATTTGCTTTAGAAATACTCAGCAAAAATATTATGTTTTATTTTAAGTATTTTAATGATTTTAACGTTTGTTTTGAATAAAATAATGTTATCCAAATACATTAAAGCAAAAATATACCAGTTCTGTCAATAGAGCCTGTAGCAATTTACTGGCCTTTCAAAGAGTGTGTTTGTTAGAGCCTGGTGCCACAAAAAGGTAAATGGCAGCAAAAATGCTACCAGATACCCTTCATAGCCCGCATGATGTGTCCCTGTTACCATCCAAAAGGGCACAGACCAGCTCAAACAATACTCTTTATCAAAGAAAGAGACACATATGCAAATATTATAAGCTATAATAAACAAGTGTAGCATTGCAGTAAAGTTGGTGGCAGTAGATAACCGCTGTAAGTGACGCTCCCGTTCCCTGGTAACACGCAGATTTCTTATCATTTTTTCCGTAAAAATGTGTTCTCTGACTATATCAAAATGCAGCAAACTTCAGATTCACTTTTCAACGCACGATTCCACAGACTGCTTTTATAACATCGTTTTGGCTTGTTTACTGTAATAATGGAGAAAGAGGGACATGAGAAATATTGAGTTTCACCATTTATACATACATCGGTTGTCTTTAAATTAACATATATGCAGGTTTGCCGTGGTGCATGTCTGTGCCTATTCATACTTCATTTCAGTCTCCATCACTTTTGCCATTTTAATCCTCACATTTCCATGAGACTCTGGTTAGAAATTGACATTAAGAGGGGGTCACTGTGCCATCAGTCTGGTATATCCATGAAGGTCACCTCTTCCATTTGAAAATGTGACACAATATCTGTGGTAACAAAGCACAAAAAGATTTATTGTAAACAAAAGAAATGACAAGATACAATCCAATATGACGCAAACACAAAGTAACGCTAACAGGAAAAAATCACCAAGACTGTTCAAAAGATAAAGTGACGCAATGTTTACAAAGTGCATAGTGTTGTACATGACACCATTGCAAGTTACAGGTACACGGTCTATTTCCAATAGGTCAGAGAGTCTGGACTTTCCAAGATCATGGTATATTATTGGTGTAGAAGGCGTTTAAGTGACTATGTAAATGTTTCTTTAAGTTCCTGCACAAAGCCAATTTGAGTGCAAGACTGAAACTGACCATGTCTTTGGGCATCTACAACCTACAATGTCCAGGTACATCTTCTTATCTTTATTGTAAAGTTCTATGGAAACAGGATTCAAAAATGTCATTTAGTTACACTTTGCCTTAGAAAGCGATCACATGTGTTAGCAGTACTGTAATCACTAGTTCCAATAGTCACATACAAAGAATAACAGTTTGCAGACAGCAAACAAACATACAAAAAATATCGCTGTGACCGCTGTAGATGCCTTTTTATTAAATATAATAAAAACAACTATAATATCTTGCGAGTTGATAACCAGATGGCAACTTATCAACAACATATAATACATATAACCTACAAACAGACCTAAAAATTCTACCTACATAGTGTCTATAATATTTATTTATTGAAAGCCTGCAATAGATGGTAAGGGTCAGGAACCTTGTAACACTCAAAAGGCTCAATTGACTTGTTTGGTTGATATTGCAACTTGTATATTATTTCAGTCATGTAGAATAAAGACATTAATAAGTCCATTCAATATGTAGAATAATAGCTGATAAAGATAATAGCCCGCAATACTGTAAATGTCAGCATCTGTCTCAGAGGAAACAGTCTCATTCTTGTTGTAGTTTGCAGTCAGTTCAGGTTGATATTTAAATATTTTTATTTTATTTTTAATAGCACTGATTGGTACAAGCTATAGTTGACCAAGTGAGGTTTGCACAACACTTAGTATCTTCTTTATTACTGACAGATGTTTCCTAATCCTGCAATATGGGGGAACCAGAACACTGACTGAACAAAACCCGTCAAGTGTCAATGATATCCACTCAATAAGGTAATCTGGCTCTATGCCACAAAGGAAACATACATGCATAGATGAAGGGTCACCGATCCCTTGTATTGTCTAGTACAGGGCCTGCACACTCCTTCCTTTAACATTAACTCTGTCCTTGCTTTAAAGGGACTTTTTGACAGCAGGGTCAGGACCATAGCCTTTGTTTTACTCTAAGATGGTTAACTAGAAAGTCATAGAAAAGTATATCCAAGGAGTGAATAACACTTGCCTTTCTGTCAAATTACCTCAGGACTAATGGATGCCCTGACCCCAGGAGTCATTGAGCAACTTTCCCTTAAAGTACATACATGCTTCATCCTATTGTATCTACTGCCAAGATGAACCCTCTGATCTATTAATAATTACCTATAAATCAAATGCATAAATAAGTTAGATCTAAGGATTAGTTATATTACTCACTGGATACTTATAATTGAATGTGTTTTTAAATTTTTTTTGCAAATATTATCACGGTTCCAACTTACTAATTTGGATCTTGGAGGGAATGCTAGGAAGCAGGGGAGGAACTTGCGTGAGGTTTGCCTACTTTACCTGGATAACGGTAGAAAATCCTAATTTCAGGAGTTTCACAGATATTCCGCAAGAGTCAGCAACCCTGAGATTAACACACGTTACTTATATTTATTACAAGTAATAGACGTTCCATTACTCTTTCATTTTACCAACATGATCCCCAGCAGGGATTGTTATCAGCGCTGGCGAAAGACCTGCTTGATTAAGACGCCGGTCCCATAGGGTGATTGTCAGTGACTGGCAGGTTAGACAGCATTTAGAGGCTCTAAGGCTGAGCACTGTTAAATAACTTACCTGCTTGGTAACTGAAGGCTTGGCCTTTTCCTCTGCTGAATTTGGCCCCCCTTTCCCACCCTGCAAGCAGAGGACTCTGCTGTCATATCCTCTTTGGGTGCAGAATGGGCTGCTGCCACAGGTCCCACTCTCCTCCCCAAAGCTCTCTTAGTATTTACACCAATGGGTCTTTGACTACAGTTAAAAAATTTTTAAACTCCTTGCCAGATTTACTAAGCTGCAGGTTTGGAAAAGTGTAGACGCTGCCCATATCAACCAATCAGATTTTAGCTGACATTCACTAGTATGTAAAAAGAAAGTGAGATCTAGAATCTGATTGGTCGTTATAGGCAACATCTCCAAACCTGCAGATTAGTAAATCTGGCCCATCAATTTTGATAGTGGAGCAGCAGCAGGCTCTCTGCAAAAGAAAAATCCCTGCATCCAGCAGCAAGTCAAGATGTGAATGGTGGTCTGCTGACAGGCAAGATTTTCCCCTAACCCTCCCCTTCTATTATACTAACTATACCAAACCTTAATCTTCTTTTTTTTATAAGTCTAACCTTTACCCTCTATCTTCTGTAGCCTAACCTTTGGCCTTCATCTTAACCCTGACCTTGAATGTCCCAC
>WWET01000066.1:932875-948206 GCA_011038615.1 Limnodynastes dumerilii | reverse complement strand
AAAAACTTCCTTACCTTAACGGCGTCCTCTTCTCCCTTCTCTCCAGGCACTCACCAAACGCTGCTGAATCTTCTGAGGCGCACCCTATTCTGAATAGAATAGCGCACATGCACCTTTAAAGACGCACACAGGCACGGCACGGCAACGTCAGGGGCGGACCTTTAACATAGGACCTTTCCCATTGGCCTGTCCAGACCAGCTGATTGCCGTGCTCGCGGCCACCCAGTACCTTATTCATCTCTGACCGGCCTCCAAAGTACCTGAGCCTACCGGGAAATTTCCCGGTAAGGCCTATGCCCAATCCGCCACTGTTCATAGAATACCAGCAGAGTGTGGTTCGCCGGTAAGATGGTCTTTATTTCGAAAGACAACCAAATGCAGACTGCCGGCAATGATGCAATTCCTGGAATTGCAAAGAGTGATCTGCTGAAAGGCAAGTGTTTAACCTAACCCTACCCTTACCACTTCAGTAACCATAACCCTCCCTTTCCTGCAGCCTAACCCTAGCTTTCCCCTTTTTATCTCTAACCATCCATTCCTTGTAGCCTAACCCTAACCTTCCCCTTAAGCCCTAACCTTTTACCTGCCGTAGCCACCGCTGATCTACCCGCCACAGCCTTATGTCATTGGGAACGGTTAGATAGGTTCCCATTCCCGATAGCAAATTTCGAACAGTGATACAGCTGCCATGTTCGACATATGTCCGCTGCGGTGATCTGAAAATCCACACAGAAGAGGGGAGTGAACTCCACTGTCACGCCTTTCTCTCTCATGAAGTGTGGAGGGCAGATATGCTGCCATAGGAGATCTGTGCGTAACATCCGGAGCAAGCATGTGCCCTTCCCTCCAGACACCCCATTTATGCACTTTGCGTATGTAAGTAGGGTGTCGAACTGAGATCTGGATCCGGCCCTATATTTTTGGCTAATGTTGGCTTCAAATTGGTAGTTAAAATACTATTAAATCAATTCAGTTCTCTCTTAATTGCAAATCACTTCACACAGATTTACTAAACTGCGGGTTTGGAAAAGTGGAGATGTTGCACATAGCAACCAATCAGATTGTAGCTCTCACTCTCTTTTTACATACTAGAAAATGTCTTCTACTATCTGATTGGTTGCTTTCGGCATCATCTCCACTTTACCAAACCCGCAGCTTAGTAAATCTGGCCCCCTGACTCACTTTTATTTGTACATTTTCCCTCCTCTTGCTTGACGTAGAAAAACGTTTTGACCAAATATTTGATCATTTATGTCTTAATACACTAAATATCTCACACTTGGTGTCCGCTTTTATGTTGGACAGTTCATACATTTATTACTGATACTACTGGTGGTTGGTAGTAAGTAGATAATGATTTGGAAAATAGTTCACATTCCACAGCTTATCAAGAGCATTACTAATGATTTAAGTGAGTTATAGGAATGTATGTGAACACAGGCAACCTGAGGTCTTAGGGCAGGTAATTTACAAGCTAGAAAACACTAGCTTCTGTGCAAATGGCCCTAAGTTTAGAGAGCATACATGATGTATTCATTTACAGAGACGTTTCACAGGCAAAGGGAAGGTGTTACTGGCATTTGGTCTGTAGCAGTAATCATATGTACTATTAAACGTTCAGCTAGGCGTGGGTGGTCAATGAAGCTTATATATGGGGGATGGACGGCAAAAAGTTTTACTACTTCCTCATAAATTCTGCTGTGTGTTCCATACATATTTATCAGTCCATTTTATTCTCTGCTATACAGTTTATAATAAAGATAAGTTAGCATACTTTTCAGTGTATGCATTCCTGTAATGTATTTGACAAATCCATTTCCACAAACTTGTGGATGCTAGGGCTTGCTTTTATGGCTTTATGTTGTATTAGTCTGTGACAAGGAGGCCTGAATTGAATTGAATTGATCTACTGAGTAAGCATTTTCCTTTCCTAATTAATGCTGTCTTCCTTGTGATAAATTCATTCAGGGTAGTAATTGGATATGATGCCTGCATAGCTATCTTGTTTATAGAGCTGGGTCTGCACCAAGACACTGCTGAAACCTCTTATGACAAGGCATGAGAATTGCCAATCCTAGTCTGATTTGTTTTTTTTATTTTATAAAGTGCTTTAAATATGAATTATGTTTTGGAAGTATGAAAAGGATAGCACTTACATTTTGTGAAAAAACTCGAAGTCTACGGTGGCTAAGTGAGAAGTATTTGTGCCTCACAGAACTGAGGTCTTGAGTTCTATTCCCTGATTGTATGTTCTCCCCGTCTCTGCTTGGGTTTCCTCCCAAACATGCAGATAGGTTAATTGACTGCTGATTAAATTAACCCGTGTGTGTGTGTATGTATGTGTTAGGGTATGTAGCTTTAGTATGTAGCTCTAATAGGGGCAGACACTGATGAATGTCAAACGTTCTCTGTAAAGTGCTGCAGACAATTTGTGGCGCTAGATAAATAAGCATTAATAATAATAAATACACGGAGTAATGCGGTATTAGGGGTGGGGCTTTGCAGGCCTGTCTGTGTGAAAGAAGCGGTCAGAGGTTGACAGCTTAAAACAGCGATCGGCTGTTAACCTCTGACAGCTTGTTTACAGTTGCGTGGGGTACGGCTGCCACGAGACATCCTTTCCTCCTGGCCCCATACCATTCACACCTCTTGCATCCCCTATAGATACAGCAGGGACCTGGTGCAAAAAAAGTCAAATTATTTTATAATAAAATCATTTTATAATAATAATTAGTTTAAATTGCCATCTACGCCTCTCTATTACTTCCCCAAATAAGGATCACCTACTCTGTCAGGACATCTTCCTCCAACATCACAGATGTTAATAATAAATAAATAAAACAATAAAGTATTTTACACACAGCCCATTGTACACAACTTTTTCCTTATTCTATTCTTGGCTATAAGACAGCAATACAACAAAACGCAGCTGTCCAGGACAAGAATTCCCAGTGATATGGGGAGGAAATAACGAGCCAGAAATGTTTCTTTCACTTTTTTGCTACTCCTTAATGAATCTGAACGCTTAGGGCCTGATCCAAACTCAAGTTTGTTTGACGTACGCAAGCGTGGCAGAGTTACACATTGCTAAGGATAATGCACTCCCCTCGCACGCACGTAACTTAGCTGACTTATGTGCTCAGAACCTTACGTTAACTTTTCCTTGTGTATTTCTGGTTGTACATAATGCCTTGTCTTACATAAGTGCCGAACCCAGCCCATACTGTACAATTGAAATGCCTTCCTCCGCCAACAATGCGTATTTTCACCTTGTGTAGGGATGTCACGACCTTTCATGCTCAATGCTTTAACACAGCCAGATTTACGTGTGCAGCATGCGTAAATTAGCTGTCATTATTAAGTCTGGATCTGGCCCTTAGAGAATAATGTATAGCTTGCTAAGGTTAATCTTGCAAGTGAGAGGACAGAGGGATGGTCTTCTTAACAGGTGGCACCTGTCTGAGGAACTTTGTTTCCCTGCACTTGAATACCTTATCAATATTTTAAATATGGAAAGTCCGCCCCCCCCCTCCCAAGTCGAGGCTACTGAGACCTATACACATAAAAATATGTGTGAATATTTTGTGGGTTATGGAGTTTATGGAGACGTTTACAATGCAGAAGTTATTACACTACTTATCTAAGCCTGGCAGCTATGTTACTTTCCTCCAGAGAGATTTTGATAAGGAGATAATTTATCAGAGCAGTGCTAAAGGGGAAAGAAAGGCAGGTATATTAATGTAAAGTGCCAGACCTGCAATCTGATGAAGAAATACGTATGAGGGATTGCTGTTTTAAGAACAAGTATCTGTAATAATATGTCCCTTTGTTTCTGTGCAGGGCCTGTAATGATCTGGGCGCTCTGCTGCTTTGTAATGCCACAGTGCACAGTCTCTGATGGCTATCAGTGTCGTTAGTATTCATCAGTAGCCTGAGTGATACACAACGTTGTGTCTGCGACACAGGAGCGTTTTCCTGCCGCCTCCTTTATGACTTTCTTATTTCCAATTGTGTGTTTTCCTATTGTATTAAAATAGAACACTCACACATAAAACATAACACACAAAATAGCAGGAACTAAGTGACCTTTCCTGTTATTTTGTGCATGAATTGTCTGCCCCTTGTGTTATTTAGCATCAAAGTTGGTATAACCTTTACTTATTTGTGTTGTGTCTGTATGGCATGTAGGGCAGATGTCTACAGTAAAGTTATTTGTGTATTAGTAAGGTGTATTGTGTATTAGAAAGGTGTATTGTGCATTAGTAAGGTGTAATATTTGTGTGTTAGTAAGGTGTAATATATGTGTGTGTTAGTAAGGTGTAATATGTGTTTAATAGTAAGGTGTAATATTTATGTATTAGTAAGATGTAATATTTGTGTATGTAATAAGGTGTATTGTGTATTAGTAAGATGTAATATTTGTGTATTAGTAAGATGTAATATTTGTGTATGTAATAATATGTATTGTGTAATAGTAAGGTGTAATATGTGTGTAATAGTAAGGTGTAATATGTGTGTAATAGTAAGGTGTAATATTTGTGTATGTAATAAGGTGTATTTTGTATTAGGTGTAATATTTGTGTATGTAGTAGGGTATAATATTTGTGTATGTAATAAGGTGTATTGTGTATTAGTAAAGTGTAATATGTGTGTATTAGTAAGGTGTAATATTAGTGTATGTAGTAGGGTATAATATTTGTGTATGTAATAAGGTGTATTGTGTGTTAGTAAGGTGTAATATTTGTGTATTAGTAAGATGTAATATTTGTGTATGTAAAGCTGTATTGTGTATTAGTAAGGTGTAATATTTGTGTATGTAATAAAGTGTAATATTTGTGTATGTAATAAGGTGTATTGTGTATGTAGTAGGGTGTAATATTTGTGTATGTAATAAGGAGTATTTTGTATTAGTAAGGTGTAATATTTGTGTATTAGTAAGGTGTAATATTTGTGTATGTAATAAGGTGTATTGTGTATGTAGTAGTGTGTAATATTTGTGTATGTAATAAGGTGTATTGTGTATTAATAAGGTGTAATATTTGTGTATTAGCAGGGTGTAATATTTGTGTATGTAATAAGGTGTAATTGTGTATGTAATAAGGTGTATTGTGTATGTAGTAGGCTGTAATATTTGTGTATGTAATAAGGTGTATTGTGTATTAGTAGGGTGTAATATTTTTGTATGTAGTAGGGTGTAATATTTGTGTATGTAATAAGGTGTATTGTGTATTAGTAAGGTGCGCTAGGAGCAGACAAGTCTTTTAGGATACACTGTGAGTTCTTGTCCATAAACTTTATATTAGTTTTTCCATTGATGGCCATAGAGGACGAGTAACAGCTGGGAAGTGATTTTTATAGTATTTTGGCCCAGTATTCTACCATTCTGTCACTTCAAATCATCTGCCTGCTACCTACCATAAAAATGTCTTTAGAGTAGCAGTGACAAGTTTAAAGCAATAATCTAATCAATATCCTTTCCCTGATGCACTTCCAATATAATTATATTGGCAATATGGTTTTGAGCTGGAAATACTGCAGCAGTTTCATTATTCTGTTACACTCTAAACGTCTTCAGTATTCCGTCTTCTTTCTGTTCAGTGTGGGGATGCATATACATGTTTTTGTGTTCCTCTTATAATCTGAATGCATAATGGTAATTTAAGCAGATTCCGCCTAAACAAATCATTAGGAGCTGGATCCAGACTTACGATGTCTAATCCCCGATGCATCCAGCCTTCCATACAGGCTTCTGTGGACAGACGATCTGACGACCCTTCCTTAAAACATTTACTTTGACCTCACTTACAGTGCATCCGGAAAGTATTCACAGCGCTTCACGTTTTCCACATTTTGTTATGTTACAGCCTTATTCCAAAATGGAATAAATAAATTTTTCCCCTCAAAATTCTATACTAACCACTCCTTGTGCAGACAGACATCTAATGCCAATGGTATGGAAGTCTGGATTGGTGCATAGTCCTTTAACACACACTTGAATTATTTTGTACAGTCATATAAAAAATACCATGGGCACTTAAACCAGGATTTTCTTTATTCATGTATTAATACTTAAGACTATGGCATTCATTTCTATAATAGATAAGATATACATTTTGCATTTCATAAGCCTTTACTGCTGCATCTACATTAGGCCTTTAAAGGGAAGACTATGATAAAATCTGTGGATAGAACTTCAGCCCTCGCTGGGTTACATAGAGGGTCATCTGCAAATGAGGGTCAGCGCGTTTCACCGAGATCTGCATTACAGCCTGGCTCTATGCCCGCGCCGACTGCATTAATAGATTAGTTATAAAAGGCAGCGCTCAGTGTTTGCCGTAGCTCCTCACTGATCTGCACAGCAATTACAAAATAGACAAACATAAATTACACAAAATGTCAGGTATTTTCCATTTTACGGGTCTATATCCATTCAGGCTGGCAAGCAATTAAAGTGTTCCTTTGATTCATGCATTGTTTTAAAATTACTGATCGTTATCACCCAGTTCATTTTTATTATCATAAGTTAGTGCAGAAAGTGCAAGAAACCGCATCAGAAAGAAAGGAAAATTGGAAAACAGTCAGTTTGTGTTTCAGGAATCTGATTAAATGGGAGTGAATCTCTCTCAGCTCTGTCTGCATCAAAGAAAAGTCATATACAGTTATACACTGATAGAATAATGCAATTGCTTGACTATATACCTAGGGGCTGTTCCAGGGTTTGAGAGTAAGGGTAAAAGAGGTGCGAGGGCAGATCTGAGCAAAGCCATATTGAACTGAAAGGAAATCATGATCAAACTGTGAAAACCAAATTGAGAGGTGAAGTTTTTTAGCTCAACTATGCTTTACAGATTAAACATAGAATAATGCAGCGTTTAAGTTCTGGGTGCAACAGCAAAGTATTTCCCCTGCATATTCATTTACATCCCTCATATTGCAACTTGGGTTTGCTCAGGTCTACACTTGCACCAGTTTATCCTTTATTCACAAATGGGTGTGGTTTGCCGGTTAGAAGGGCTTCTTTCCGAAGAAGCATATTTAGAATGCAGAGGGGGGCGACGGGGATGTCATCAGAGACGGGAATACTTCTGGCCAGTCGACTTAAAAAAATGCCAATGGTGAAAGGTAAGTCAACCATCCCATTACCTTAACTTTTACCCTAACCCTCCTCTTGTAGCAGCCTCACCTTAAACTTACCTGTCTCACAGCCTAACCTTAACCCTCTCTGTTCCATAGCCTAACCCTAACTCTTTCCTACTAACTGCCTAATCTTAACCCTTTCTGCACAGCAGCCTAACCCTAAGCTTCTGGCAATTGAAAATGGTTATTTTTTTTAAATAGGGCCATTCAAAAGTTACCCATTCCCAATAGGAAATTTTCTACACTTAGACAATGATAAACCCGCGATACAGCAGTTGAATGTATTATTGTCGAAAATCAGCCATTCTAACAGGCAGCCGCTTCCCCACACACGTTCTCAATCAGCCTCCTAATGTTTTAATACTCTGGTGCATATATAAGGGACTGAATGCTCTATACGTATTACTCCTAGTAGTATGTTTTCTTTTGCAGATATAGGTTTGATCATCGCGCATGTTCCACACTTTCTTCTGCCTTCCCTCTGTATTGCCTGTTAATAATCATTCTCATTCTCACTCATGTTATGTTATGCTGATCATTTTTCTATTTGTCATCTTGCAGCCCCTCTTTCAAATCAGTATCTGGAATATTTAAGTAAGACACAGCAGCGGAGCCAGAAAGTGGAGTACCTAGCTCAGGACCTGTGATGGTGAAAGGCATATGTAAGAGATCTCCAAGTGGGACTAATACTTGTTTGGTGTTATGAGCTCTCATTTAAGGTGTAACACAGGTGGTAGAGGAGCTGTTTAATGATGGGACAGTATGGTGGCTCAGTGACCCAAAAAAACAGACAAGGACAGCGCTATAGAGCTAGTGGCTCAGTGAGTAGCACTTGTGTCTCACAGTGCTGAGGTCACGAGTTTGATTCTTGGACTAGGAGTGGAGTTTGTATGTTCTCCCCATGCCTGAGAAATGTCTGGGAAGGGATAATAGGCTGCTGACTAATTTAACCCTAGTGTGTGTGTGTATATATGTGCTAGGGACCTTATGTAGCTCCATTAGGGGCAGTGACTGATGTGAATGCCTAATGTTCTCTTTAAAGCTGTGTACAATTTGTGGCACTTTATAAATAAGCGTTATTAATAATAATATAATGATAATAAAAATGAAGCCACAATGCAGCATATTTCTTTAAAGCTGGGTAGTATGGGTGCTATGTAGGACTAAATTGGGGGAGAAGACCTATATGTCAAATGTCAGTTCTATTAATCTGGTGTTGCAGGGAAATAGGCCTATTTATTTCAGGAAGTTGAGCATAATATTAGATTAGACTTTGCTTTCTAAGAGGTACTTATCCCTCTCTCAACAGGGACCCAAACAACCAGCATCTGGCAAAGCAGAAACCAAATGAACGACACAATCGGGTAGTCATGGCTGCACGAGCAGGTACATTCCTGTCTGACGCTGGTGGATTATTCACACATTTGCCTTGAAATGCCTGGTAACACTGACCAGTCTTATACCCCTTTCACGTTGCCACTAAAAACCCGGGTTATTGCCAGGGCTGCAATCTAAAAGCGGTATGAGGGTATTGTCCCATGCTTCTAGGGAGTACAAATGCTGGTATTTCCTGGTGCTTCTTATAGTGTGTGTGTATTTCCTTACGTCAAATATATATGAAACAGACTGTGATCAAGATCATTATTATGAAATTGGAGGTTTGAATATTGGTAAGGGTATAGGTGAGGTGCATGGATAAGTAACTTGCTACCATTTCTGATTACAGGACACATTTTTTGCTCTTTGCAGATAAATCTCTCAATATTTGTCACCCCCACAATTATGGGTAACCCAACACTTTAAACAGGAAATTGGTTCCACAATAAGTCCATATAAAGTATAGTGAATACTTCCTATTCCAAGACCATCATTTGACAATCATTCTAAAAATAATTCTCTTTACAAAATCTGATTGGTTGCAAATTGGATTTTCTGAATACCAACTTTATTGACCTTCAGCACACACATTAGAGCTATCTGCCTCTGACTGCAAGCAACAATCCTATTAATAAGCCACTATTTATCAGGGTTTTATTTTTACTGTGATAAACATGAAGTAAGAAAGTGAGAATCTAATCAAGGTGAAAAACTTCAGCAAATGCTGAGGGATATTTAACGGGGAGTAAACTAGAAAGGCTTAAAAAGGGTTGACTAATAACCAATACAGAGGTTTAGGTTTTAGGAGCTACTCCGAATAGCCACTACTCTGCTAAAAAATAAATAAATCTGTAATTAATTTGTGTTTAACAATGTGTTTGATTTAGGAAGAAGCCAAATATTATATATTTGGAAACATATTTACAGTGGGTACAATGTATCTATTTGTATATTGAGAGTAATCATTTTGTTTTGTTTGGCATATGTGCAAAATGATTTGTTATGACTGATATGGCAGTATTGTATATTGGTGATGGGGGGGGGGGCATGCAGTGATCTTTTTAGTTGAGAAGTGACAATGCTGCACCTCCAGAATGTGTGTGATCCCTGCTGATTGTGAATGGCTCACCTATTCCGCAAAGGGACATCTGTGGAAAGCATCCTGAAAACATACATGGGAGGATGGATCAGGAAAAGTTTTGCTAAACTTTCGGATTTGAGTGACAGTCACTGTTTGTGAAGCTCACACTGAAGATATATTTATGGTTTCAGGGAAAATAGTTGTAATAGAAAATAGAGAGAAAAGTAAATTCATCAATACGACATTAAGATCGATAAGAACTGTTCAGAAAGAGCAATACACTCTTCACTGCCAAGTTCTATATCATTTTTTATTTTACAGTGAGGTTGTGTCTGACGGGTGGTGAAACTTATGGGAAGACTGTGCTACTGGAACAGATAACAAACTGTACAATAAGGACTGAAAACAAGTTATGGATTGAGTGGTGTGTGTGTGTGTGTGTGTGTGTGTATATATATATATATATATATATATACACACACACACACACACACACACACCACTCAATCCATAACTTGTTTTCAGTCCTTATTGTACAGTTTGTTATCTGTTCCAGTAGCACAGTCTTCCCATAAGTTTCACCACCCGTCAGACACTATTTGCACAAAAAATAACACATGGCCTGGCACTCTAGCCATTACTCAGTTACTAATCATGATCTTATATCTTTAAAATAAAAGTCAGAGAATTAGTTACAGATATCTGCAGATATGTGATAGGCCATTCACCACTTCCAAGGCTTCTCTGCTGGATGGTCCTAACTCTAATCTTAACTCTATCTTAACTCTAAACTTTAGAGCCCCAACTTTGGGTCACATATCCAATATCTTTCTAAACCAAGAGCTCATCTCACATGGAGATTCCCAGGTCTCCCAAACTGCCACTCTGAGACCGCACCCCCTCTCAGCTGCAATCCCGGACGGATGACTTTTATTTTAAAGATAGGAGATTAGTAACTGAGTAACCTCTATATTGGATGTATATATATATATTTTAACAGGTTTTAATAGCACCAACAGATTACGTAGTGCTTTACAATTATAGCAATCATAACAAAACTGGCTGGTAACAGACTGATTGGGTGGATAAGAGGGCTCTGCCTGTAAGCTTAAACTCTATAGGACATTGGTGATTGATACATAAGGGCAAGTGCTCTAGATCACACAATGCGTCAGTCAGCTTGTATGATAAGTGCTGAAATATATATAATTTACCGTATGGTAAATTACAGTCATGGTGTATGTCAGAGTTCTGTGACAATCTGACATACACTAGTCTTTATAACACTGTTGGTCAGTAAATTGATGGCATCACAATACTGGATGACAGAAGATTAGACACTACACCTATTGTGACAACTCTATCCTCTGTACAATGCTCATTCTGTGTAATGTTTTGTCTTGGGGTCTGCAATCACAAAGTCCTTCAAGATAAAAGATGCGTTTTAGGCACAAACAAATGCAATTGGTTGAAACACAACAAACTAAGCAGCACAAACTGAAATAATACAAACACATGTGGGTTCTATCATAGCAGTAATATATCATTATACACACACCTAGTGGTCAGTCACAGAACTTGGCTACTTGCCAACATAAATATGCTATAAACACAGGTTCATTCACATTTGTGTGGACTTTGCCATGAAGACCTTCCTGGGCTTTCCACCCTGTGTATTTTCCCTTTGGACGTGTAAATATATGAATGAGGCTGCCTCTCAGGTCTAAATAGCAGTTTTTCTTTGCTAATTGGTGAGGTGAGGTCAGTTACCTGGAAATTACAGCAAGGCTCAAGGAAATCCTGGACTGGATTGTTACTTGTCTACTGCAGAGTAAAGCAAATCTGCTATATCCAACCAGCAAACGGTATTGGGTGATTGGATGCATAAAAAATAACAGACCAATCACCTGACTTGTAACCTGGTGTTATGTTATCTGAGCGATTTCTGTGCCGTGTATGGTCACCCATAAATCGTAACGATAATCTAGCGACCCCAATGAACAATTCCCATAATCACTTGCTAATGTCTGACTTGTCACCATCCCTTCAGTATTTTACCTTTAATCAATAATGTTCATAATGTAAAAGTAGTAACACCCTTTGTTGTTTGTGAATTAGTCATATAGTTTACCCAGCTCTAGCTCCTCTGATTAGTTAGTCTGGGCCTAATTCAGACTTAAGAAGGTGCTTAAAATAAGGGAGGAATGTCCCTCCTGGGCTAAACCATGCTGATTGCAGGGGGAGTCAAGTAAATTGTATTTTTTGCATGCAGAGATATATCTTTGAATTTCTTACTGCACACAGATACTGACCAGCTTTACTATCACACTGTTATTTAGACTTGGGCTGGGAAACATCACCTCTCAGCTATAATACTGCTTGCAACAGATGAAATATAACTCCACTGCAATCAACATGGTTTAGCCCAGGAGTGACTTTCCTCTCTTATTTTAAGCACCTTCTTAAGTCTGAATCAGGCCCTCTGTCTCTCTTTCTATCTCATACACACTGAAAAACTAAAATAAATATTCAGCACCCAAAGTATTAACACATTGCATCTTTCCATCTATATCTGTCCACCACTTTGAGAAGCTTATAAATTTTATGAAGCAGAATTTCGAATGATAAAGTATTTCTGATTTAGCACGTAGATTTGTATCTTTGCATGGATAAGGGGAGGGTGCTAGATGCATGTAGGCACTGCCTGGCTGCAATGATGGTCTAAGGCAGTGTTTTTCAACCTTGGTCCTCAGGTACCACTAACAGTGCATGATTTCCAGGTCTCCTTTCTGGAGCACAGGTGTGTTCATTACACAACACACAATTTAACACATTTTAAAAGTTCCATAGGTGGTCCTCATTATAAGTGTCAGTCAGTAATGAACACACCTGTGCTCCAGCAAAGAGACCTGGAAATCATGCACTGTTATACCCCTTTCAGATCACCACCCCTGCAATATCCCGGGTTCACAGACTCGGGATATTGCCGGGGCAGCAGAGGATCCCAGGGTCACAGACCCCGTTTCACACTGCAGGGCAGACCTGGGAAATTCAGAGACCCGTGTCTGCCCTGTCGTTGAAGCAATGCGTAATTTATTTTCTGTTGCTACACCAATCAAGTGCGTTAGGTGCTACCCGGGTTGAAAAACCCTTGTAGCACCTTTCTCACTGCACCCCTACCCGTGTCTGACCCGGGAATAACCCTTCTTTTTACCCGGGTTGAATTCCCGGGTCTTCTGACACGGGTCCACCGGAAGTGCACCTTTCACATCTCCACTAAATACCCGGGATTTTGCAGAGACCCAGGTTTTTGGCGAAAATCCCGGGTATTTCGTGGTGATGTGAAAGGGGTATCAGTGGTACCTGAGGACCAGGGTTGGGAAACACTGCTGTAAGGGCTGTTGTCAGCTACAGATCTTTTATGCCAGCAACATGCTGTGCTGTGCAGTATCGCCCTCCAAGCCTGTCTCTGAGGTGTTGGAGCAGGTAAAGGTTACATATTTATACCACCCGCCTCTTTCCCATTACCAAAAGGTAAGAGGTGTGTTTTTCACAAACATTGGCATAAAGATACTGTGTGATTGCAGCTTTAATTACTCTGCACTTTTATAACACTCGTTTAATTAATTTGGCCTTTTGCAGTGCTTGTTAGGTGTTTATTAATGTTACATATGGGATACTTATAATAGAAATAGAATAGTAAGCATAATTAAAGGGCATATACACATCTAGCGACTGAAACTCAAAATCTGCCCAGATAGGCTGGAATTCTTGGCAGCAACATGAGTATTTGGAGGATGAAAGAGTACTGGAATGTGATGTGACCCAAAATGAAATGAGGGGCAATCATACTGGATTAATTGTGCTTAACTCTAGTCTTTCTTTATCATATGTATGGAGAATGATCAAGAAATACCCCTTTTATAGTATGTCATACTAGATGTTTGAATGCTGCCCATGTACCATAAACCGCTGTGTGCCTTATTATTTTGAGCTGCACAAATTAATAATCAGTATACTATATACGTTAAAACTTGTGCCATTGTTTGGATGATAGCTTATAAGTTCTAGGTGGATGTACGTGCTCTCACAAGAAGTATACATGGCTAAATAAATGCCCAAGTCCCCTTGTTTTCTTACCCAATACCTACCCACTTCACCCAAGTCTCTGAACATGCTATTCAATGCATCAGTCTGCTTTCCTCCCCCCCCCCAGACACCCTAAGCATTGCTTACTGGATGGGGCAAATTACATCAAGTCACGCCCAACCCTTAGTAAAACTAGGTATTAAATTATTGATAGGCAGGCCGCAGGACATGAGGCCGTGATTTACATAAATTCTTATCTCAAGCCCGTTGCAGGAGATTTTCCATATTTCCCAGGATGCCGTTAGAAATACCCGAATTTCAGAAGTCTCCCTGACATCCCGGGAGAGTCAGAAAGTGATGGATCATTTGCATCACAGTTATGGAATAAAATATAATTTAGTCAGGAGAAATTGCTGAATCATCTGATTTGCATTTTAACTTAAAAAAAAAAAAAATTAAGAGCCTGATTTTTAATAAATGTAGAAAAATATGCATTAGTAAGAGTGTAAATGTAATGAGTGAATTTAAATTTGTGCCCTGCAGTGCAGATATAAGATGCCCTCTTCTTTACCTGCTTTCCCCCCCCCCCCCCCCCAGACACCCTAAGCATTGCTTACTGGATGGGGCAAATTACATCAAGTCACACCCAATCCTTAGTAATACTAGGTATTAAATTATTGATAGGCAGGCCGCAGGATATGAGGCAGTGATTTACATAAATTCATATCTCCCATTGCAGGAGATTTTCCATATCTCCCAGGATGCCGTTAGAAATACCCGAATTTCAGAAGTCTCCCGGACATTCCGGGAGAGTCGGAAAGTGATGGATCATTTGCATCACTGTGTTAGTACTCCAAGTCATTGATGCCATTGTCTTTGTCAGTGCCAACCAAATTATTTCATAATTGTTTATTTTTTTTTTTTTACTCTTTACCTTTCTTGCTGTGAAATGTTCACACTTTTAAGTTGCGTGTTTTATGCTAGCTCCAGATAATAAATGTATAACTTAACTTACAACAGTTATGAAATAAAATATAATTTAGTCAGGAGAAATTGCTGAATCATCTGATTTGCATTTTAACTTTAAAAAAAAACAAAAAAAAACTGATTTTTAAATGAAAATTTTTAAGATCCTGATTTTTAATAAATGTAGAAAAATATGCATTAGTAATAAATTGTCTTTTCCTAAGAGTGTAAATGTAATGAGTGAATTTAAATTTGTGCCCTGCAGTGCAGATATGAGATGCCCTCTTCTTTACCATTATTCTTCCCAATGCAGTCCCCTGAGCGCTGGGATCTAAGCCAACACATTCAGCAAAGGCTTCGCTTGCAACAACAGCACTGTTGCATGTGCACCTTTAACAGGCAGATCACGTTGCGCTCCCGATTATCCATTAACCTGATTTGAGCTGCATTTCCTGGAGGTGGCGTTTTGCTATACTTTTTCCCATAAGAGCCGTACGTTAAGGAAAGGAATCAGATAGGAGGGAGCACAGGCTACAGAGCCACCCCCTCTGCTGCTTATCAGCAATTCAGATTACATGCAAATCCCCCCCCAACCCCGATGAACAAGACCTCACATTGCTCTCTTTGCAGAGTACCACTAGTATCTCCTCCCTCCCCCTCCTCCTGAGTGGGTTTGTCTTC
>WWET01000066.1:908355-932856 GCA_011038615.1 Limnodynastes dumerilii | reverse complement strand
CTTTCCCTAAGTGGAAAGGTTTTCCTTGCTGTTACCGCGGCAGAGCCAAGGGGAAGCCCTTGTATCAGTGCACATTCTGGTGAGCTGCACTCACCTCCTCCTCCTCCTCTGATCTCCTTTTGCCTTGGATGCGCCTTTCTTCCCTCTGGACATGGGGAGAAGGTGGAGGGTTCCAGCCATGCCTTTATGGACTTTAGCAGCACTGGTGGCCGTGTGCTTGGGGATCAGCCGGGGACATTGTCCCGAGAGAGAGCTGGAGAAGAGAGAGGAGGAGGCGAATATCGTGCTCACCGGGACAGTGGAAGAGATCCTGAACGTGGACCCGGTGCACCACACCTACTCGTGCAAGGTAACTAGGGCGCTGCTAGTTATGCGAGTCTCAAACTTCCGAAAACTAGTCCTATCGATTGCTAGTATCACTTGTCATCTGGTGATCAGAGCTTCCACAGTCTTATGGGCAGAAGAGACTTTAACAGGGTCCCTTAGCCAGTCTATCCAGTTGTCATTGCTTGTGACCATTGGCACTGAAGGTGTTAAAGCTCCATGGTATTATTGTACTGCAATATTCTTTTCCATGGCTCAAAAGTTGGCTATGAGAAAACAATGAAGTGTAATAATGGAGTCACTTGTTGATTTTTTTTAATTTTTTTTTTTTAGTACAGGTACAAATTTCCCATGATCCTGTCATCAGTTGCTGCAACTCCTCCCACATAACTCCATAGAATGAAACATGCTTTTTATGTTTGTAAATGGCGAAAATAGTAAATTATAAATAGAAAGATTTGTTATTGTAAACAGTGGATCAACAATGGTTGACTTTGAAAATATTTCTGTTTTTTTTAGCTGTGTATTCAAAGGCAGAACAAGGGTTAACCTTCTTCCCATTTGCTGCACCCAGCCAGAGGCTGGCAACAGATTTCTTTGGGTAGAACTGTGACATCAAGATCCCCCATGCAAAGGACAAGCCTTGTGTTTTCTTGACTTGAAAACCTCTTTTGTCTCATTATTGTTACTTTGAAAACTTCAGTCGGTGTAGTGGGGGGTTGGGGCAAAAGTAATGCTGACAGGTTGCCCAAAGCAAGGTACTAAGGTGCACTGTACATTATTTGTGACAGGTAGTTATCTCACCAGGGAGATGTGCCTTTAGTGGGTAGCTTTATCCCTCATATGGTTTAAAAAACAATTCTTATACCTATGACACTGAATTCCATATACTGATATTCTGAGCTTGCAAGTAGATACAGGTGATATCCTGTAAATCAGTATTTTGTTCTCTTTGGTTTATGATCTGTTTAGATTCTATACTCAGTGATATGGGGCTCAGTACCCTCCAAATACAGGAGTTCAAAGGTGCTGTTAAGTTCTAGCCACTCCTTCCTGACAATTATATTTAACCCTCTCATAGCAGGCTTTAATTGTTCCTTGTAGCCACAGGATAAAAGTCCACTTACAGTAATTTTGCTTCCAACCACTTTAGATGGCACATGTATACTTCTTAAGCACTTAAGGACAACATGAACATGTGTTTTCTGTTGTGTATTTACGGCGAAGCATATAATTTGGATATATTTAGATTTTAAGTAAAGTATTTCTGTCATTCTGATCGTTTCCAACATGCAATCTGTTATTAGGCTTACAGAACAACACAGAGAATTGACTATTTTGTAAATACACCTCTTTGTAAACCTCTGCATTTTCAGCACTTGCAGTTATTGAATTCCCAGGCTGGCCTGAGGCTACTTTTTCTCCTCTTCTTCTTTAGTTTTTAAGGCTGCATTTCAGACTCTAGATCACAGAAGAACTTCAGTCTGCAAGATTACAGTGGACTTAACCCATTGTAGTAAGGAAGGAATGTGTCTGTACGTGCTTGCCATTTTGAGGATTTTAGCAATCGGAGAGATTTATAGCTTTGCAAACAAGTTTTTTCTTGTCACTAATGCAGGACAACTCAGTAGGAAATCTAAAGGGATTTAATAGCTGTTGAGTATCCTAATGAGTCCCAGGCTTGGGAACAAATTAGGCTAGAATTGAGGGTTTTTGGCTGTCATCAGGTTTATCAAAGAAGACAAAAAAGGCGTTAATGTCCTCTTATAACACCCCACCATGAACCCAGCAAGTACATAAAATAAGCATATCACAGACAGCAAATATTTAAAGTACAGTAGTTTCTGATTTCATGGTGTATACATATTATATGTAAGGGTCCATTCATAATACTTAATGGGTAATATGAATAATATGCATGCTCTTTAACACCTATAGTATATCATTATGCTTAGTGCCTTCTAGTGTCTGTAACAGTATGTAGTATCTAACAACACCTTAGTAGGAGCCGACAACACAAAATCTGTGTTTTACATATTTGTTATTATACCATGATATTTGTCATTTCTTATAGCACAGTGATCATTGTACTAAAGTGGTGAAATAACGACTCACCAGTTATAGTAGAGTATACTGTAAATGGTAAATAAAATAAATATGTGTCTGTTATCGTGTAGTGTTATTCTTTTGCTATAGGGAGGTAACTGTAGATCCTTTACTAAGCAGATACTTAAGATTCCAGGGTTAAGAGTTGAAGTGAAAGAAAATGAAGTGTAAAGACAGTGATAAGTGAGATTCTGTGTAAAGGTTAATAGACTGAATAAAGTAGATGGTCTCCATCATGATTGCACCTATAGACATATATCACGGCCCTGTCCTCTCTGGTAGTTTATATATGAGTGTGTCCGTCAGTATCTTGAATTGGAAGGTGCAGTGAATTATGGCTGCACATTAAATACAGAATTGTAAAGAAATGTAGTTACTTTTATTCAGTCAGTGAAAGGAAGAAACAAAGGCATACTGGTAACCAGAAAAGGCAGCCTGTGGTGTACCATTGGCACTAAGAATTTTCTTTTAGTGATAAAAAAAACATCAATAAACTCTGCAAATCTTCATGTTGCCACAATAGGATAAAAGCACATAGAATTTGATGGCACACAAGAACCACTTGGCCTATCTACTCTGCTTATTCCACCCACCCTTGCTGTGAAGCAACCCTTCCTGAAACCCACCACCCTCCAATTACTATCATTATTTTACAAAGAACACTTGTTACTCAGTTCACACCCCGAGTGCTACGGACTATGCCACCATGCTGCCTCACATTGCTGCAGAAGTTTTCTTGAACTTCTAAGTTAACGTTCTTCGTTTTTCAACATGAAACTCCTTTGTAATATTTATACAGTGATACCCTGTTACATCATCACTCCTAGATTACAGTGAGCAAATGCTGCTCAGTATAACATTGTTCTCCAGAATATGTGCCCTATATGCATTTTAAGGTTGTGGTCTATCTCATACATAGGTTGTGCTGTGCTCTAGTGTTATGTGCTTCACTGTTACCCACAGAAAGTGATGTGAAGAAAAGCTGACGCTCTACTTACTGCAGACTTCATTCAAAGCAACCAGCACTGTCAAAATCTTATCGCTATAATGGTAGACTTCATTGCATCTGAGGGAGAGAACTTGTGTCAGGGCAAGAAAGAAGGCCTATTCGCAGCTACCAGTATCTGGTAATTGTCTTCATCATGTGTTGAGTCTTCACGTCGGCAATTAGAATAGAAGATATGGTCTGCTGAAGATATGGTCTCTTGATGACAAATTTTGGCTTGTATAGCCCACATGGCTTGGATTCCCTGTAATATGTAAATCTGATTGAGCCCCAACATGTTGTACTTGTGCAATCTGTACAGCAATTAGCTTAATGCAGATTTCGTGGTACAATGATTGCCTATTGTGGCTGAATATAGTAATGTGAAATATTGCATTATGTGGTGAATAATTCTGGCATATAAGAATATTATAGCAGAAATTTTACTGTGGGCCAGAATAAATGAAGAGACCATCTTCTAGATTTGTCTGACGGCTATAATTTCTTGTCCTGCTGCATTTACTGCAAACATCATTTATTTTCTGCATGTTTCAATTATCAGAGCATACACTAGACAAGCTTTGATTTACATGCTGCCCTCCTTTTACATTATAGGTATTATATTAGGGAAGATATGTATTTTACCCTAGTGGCTCCTATTCAGGCAATTTCAGCATGTCCCTTAACTTAGTGTACATTGGCAGGTGCCTGTCATTTTTTTTCACGGACATCAATGTAATATTAGATGCTTGTGTTATTTATCTAAGGAAGTTATTTGGTAGAGAAACACAGAGGTTATGGCCCACTGCTCCCCCCTTTCACGCATACATTTTAATATTTGGGATCAAATTTGTTTTTGTTTTTTAATAAAAACGTTACCGTTCTTTTAATTTGCTATACAGAATATTTAGTTTTTCTCAGTAGCAAGAATTCCAGAATACACATTTTTATTCTATGATGGTAAATGCAGTATTCTATTCTATTATGTTTTATATTATAACTAGGTTCCCTTCTGCATATTACCCTAATGTCTAATAGATAAGCTTGCAATCAGTCCTTCTCAGGCTATTCGTTACTATTCCATCTTGTTCTAGAATGATTGTTTAAGTTTTAAAGAATGTTGTAATATGCTTGCGCTATATGAAATAATTAATTATCCAAGGTCACGCAAATTGATCACCAATTTATAAAGTGCAGTTTAAAGAGCAGTGTACATTCAACTTATAAAAGTTTTTGTTAGTAGCAAGTCTTAAGATTGGTGCCTCAGCAATTGAGAAACCTTTCACAAGAGCCATGTTACGTGTCTATTTTAAGAACATTTAATTTTTAGTACGCTATCTCAAGTGTGTTTAAAGTGTGCCCCTATGAATTCTCATAGAGCCAATGTTATCACTGATATTAGAAGATATTTATTTGAGTGGATGTTGCTTCTGACACATGAATGATGACTGAGGGCATTCTGTGTAATGGGGCAGAAGCAAAGAGGACTCCATAACATTTTCTATAAATTGTGATCTTGTAATGACAGGTTTATGACCCAGCAGTGTCATTTTTATTTGTCCTGTTAAATAAACCTCCTGCATGTTGTACATAAAACGTATGCCTTTTAAAACACATGCAGGAAACTCCCGATTCAGAGCTGTCCAGCCAAATACGTATCATACTTAGTCACACAGCGTGGAAAAGCTTTTCAGCAATGTTCTTCAGCTGACATTGTTTAGTATTCATTCTGTGGCATCACTTCATATTACCGTCATCGGCAGACAGGAGAGCTGGAGTGACGCGGAACATTATCATCTGTATTAATCAGGAGGGTTTTTTTCGGACATTAGTGATAATCAGCATAATGGCTTGCAAATCTGCATAGTCTATGAAGTGAATACACATGCATGTAAGATATGTTCTGTAAACCTTTGTTGCTGAATTAGTTTTAAATTTGAACATTAAAACATTACCTGAATACTTAATAACTCGTATGTCTCTCGCTACTTACAGTGGAAGCAGCCATTTTGTGATAGGTGCAATGCTTATTCACCCACTGGCCCACCCACCTAATCGCAAGCAATTTTTACACCACTACTGATGTTTAGCTGTGGGGGGGTTATTTTGCTGAAGTGCACTTGTTGCTATAAGGTACTATTTTGTGGCTGGGACAATATCTTTACATTTAGAAACCAATGACGTTGAACTTGAACGTTGTCATCAAGCCCCACCCATCCCATGTAACACTAGGGATTACATAAATGATTGACAGGGGCTGGGCTTAATGATGTAATTTGCATAAATTGTATAATTAAGCCCCACCCCTTGCAGCAATCTGTGGCTTCCCTCTGGGTTCTCCCGGACGGAAGCTTTAAAAAGTTGGTAACCCTGGACTTACTAAACTGCAGAAAAGGAAAAGTGGATTCTAGCTCTCACTTTCCTATTATTTATGAGAAAATGTCAACTAGAATCTGATTGGTTGCTATGGGCAACAGCTCGACTTTTCCTTTTCTACAGTTTAGTAATTCTAACTCCTGATCTGGTGGTGTAGCAACCGGGGCCCAATTGCCTCCACCCCACCTTCATGGTTTCTTTTGGGTAGGCAAAGACTGATTTGCCCCCACATTAACTTTTACACAAAAGCAAATGTGGAATGTTTTCTGAAAACTTATCTGAGGTCTACCATTAAGCAGAAACACCTATTGCAGATACTGATACTTTATGTTCATCAACATCACACAGATATGTCATACTTGCCTAATCTCCCTGAATGCTCGGGAGACTCCCGGAATCCAAGGAGCCCTCCTGCACTCCTGGGAGAGAAACCTTTTCTCCCGGAGACAAGTCCTGTAAAAAAAAAAAAAATGCAGGATGACGCAACGACAGGACGTGCCTTTCCAGAAGATGCCGGCCATTGCGGAGCTTGGAGGGTAGGTAAGTCAGTGTGGAGTCAGAAGACCGCCGTGGAGAAGGAAGGAAGGAGAAAAAGGTAAGTAAAAAGGAGAGAGGCTGAAGAAACATGCTTGGGAATACTGAGGGGGGCTGGAGAAACATGATGAGAAAGACTGAGGAGGGCTGGAGGCATATGATAGAGAATACTTGTGAGGGGCTAGAGAAACATAATGGGAGATACTGAAGGGGTGCTGGAGAAACATGATGGGAGATACTGTGGGGGTGGAGAAACATGATGGGGGATATGGAGGGGGACTGGAGGCATATGATAGGGAATACTAAGTGGGGCTGGAGGCATATGATGAGGAATAATGAAGGGAGCTGGAGGCACGTTATGGGGAATACTGAGGGGGGATGGAGGCATATGATGTGTCAACTAGAATCTGATTGGTTGCTATGGGCAACATCTCCACTTTTCCTTTTCCACAGACTGTTTTGCCCCCGCATTAACTCTTACACAAAAGCAAATGTGGAATGCTGTCTGAAAACTTATCTGAGGTCTACCATTAAGCAAAAACACCTATCGCAGATACTGATACTTTATGTTCATCAACAACACACAGATATCATACTTGCCTAATCTCCCTGAATGTTCGTGAGACTCCCGGAATCCAAGGAGCCCTCCCGCACTCCTGGGAGAGCAATCTTTTCTCCCGGAGGCAAGTACTGTATAAAAAAAAAAATGCGGTATGACGCAACGACAGGACGTGCTTTTCCAGAAGATGGCGGCCATTGCGGAGCTTGGAGGGGTCTGTAAGTCAGTGTGGAGTCAGAAGACCGCCGTGGAGAAGGAAGGAGAAAAAGGTAAGTAAAAAGGAGAGAGGCTGAAGAAACGTGCTGGGAAACACTGAGGGGGGGCTGGAGGCATATGATGGGGAATACTTGTGAGGGGCTAGAAAAACATGATGGGAGATACTGAAGGGGGCTGGAGAAACATGGGAGATACTGTGGGGGTGGAGAAACATGGGGGATATGGAGGAGGACTGGAGGCATATGGGAAATATTGAGGGGGCTTTAGGCATGTAATGGGGAATACTGAGGGGGGCTGGAAGCACATGATGGGGAATACTGAGTGGAATTGGAGGCACATGATGGGGAATACTGAGGGGAGCTGGAGGTGCATGATGGAGAATAATGAGGGGGGCTGGAGGCACATGATGGGAGATACTGAGGGGGGCTGATATTTTGCAGAACACCCAAACAGAAACCCTAGCGACGCAGGGACCGCCCCTATGCTTTTTACTTTTCTCCCTGAAATGATTTTTCAAAGGTAGGCAACCATGAGATATGTTGAACTTGCATAACATGCTGAGAGCTTTTGTAACTTTAAATAGTAACATATTTTCAGCAAAGTGTTACAGTGGGTCCTTTATGCTACTTTCTGAAGTCATGGTTTCTGTTCTAAACTTGTGAAACATTTTTTAAATATTGATTGTCATGGTATAACTATCAAGGGCCAGATTTACTAAGCTGCAGGTTTGGAAAAGTGGCCCATAGCAAACAATCAGATTTTATCTGACATTCTTTAATATGTAAAAAGAATGTGAGAGCTAGAATCTGATTGGTTGCTATAGGCAACATTTCCAAACCCACAGCTTAGTAAATCTGGCCCCTGTTTCATTTAAAAAAAAACTCTTAATGTTCCTTTCATAAAGATTTAATAAATAACCTGTATTAATGAAACTATTCACTGTACTTTTACTCTGAATTTTGTGCAGTGCGTCCAGTAACAAACATGATATATAGAATTTTAGAGCACATACCATAACCAGTGATGCAGTGACTATAGATTTAAAAATACTCCCAATCAAATGAGACGAGGTTGTCAACGGGGGAGTCTTTGTGTATCTACAGTCACTGTTACATCTGTTGTAAAACGACATACCAAATTCAAGAAAAAGAGGCCCTATAGTGGTTCTTGGCCTTTTTCCACTCCCATGAAAGTTTTCGTTCTCATACCCCTGGCTACTTGGGCCATTTGTCACAGGGAATGTTAGTTTGTGAATATGTATTATATATAATGGCTGTTGCTCTTAAATAGCAAAAGTTTATTGAGTCAGTTAGGTTGGTATATTTTTCATATTTTGTTTGTTTCTTATGTGTTTTGTGACCTGGAGTGAAAAAAATGATTCCAAATATAACATTATAAATAAAAAATGGATTGTGGGACCCTAGAGGACAGCTCTTCACTAGTCCGTGTCCTTGGCCTAGAAACCATGGAATTTATGAAACGCCACATTCTCTGAATGATAACAAGAGGAATATATTCCTTCCTCGCTCCTATCTATTGTATACATACAGTGTCTTTGCTTTGCAGATAAGTGTACCCTAAAGGCATGACCATGCTCTGATCTTGATGCCTTTATCTGCAAAGTGTGTTCTCATTACTCCCAGCGAGCTTGAGCTGTGGAATAATATGAGGGAGCTAATCCGCCTGTTGTCGTGACTCATATCTATAACCAGTGTCCTCTTTCAGGATCCTTACTGCACACCTGAATGCTTTCAGAAGCCAGAGAAAATGTCAGTCGTTACTTCTCTCTGTAGTCTGCTAATTTACTGCTGCTTTATATCCTTTCAGGCTTCTTAGGGAACCTGTGCTGGAAAGTTTCCAGATTGATTAACTTGTTGTTCATTATACATTTGTTACGGTAATGATTTGCTTTTGTCATACACATGCTGTGCTAGTTTAACAGTACACATTCTGAACTGAAGTCCTGAGCAGCTACCTATCTAATACAGGATAACTTCAGTATAAGGCCATAGTTATATGACCAGGTCATGTCCTTTAGCTAGAAGTGACCTATACTTATTTGTTGGCAAGGTAGGAAACTTGGCTTTCCATCTCTCTCTTAAGACACTACGCATTTCACATGTCCGTCCAGTTTTTATAAAATGGGAACTGAATGAAGAAAAAAAGTAGAATTTTTGGAACTGTGAATTAATTTATTAATGCGTTTTTATCTTAGCTCATGTCTTTTCCAAATGCTAAACCATTCAGTTCTTGATATTGACTCCATAAAGGGCTAATCAACGTCTCTTTCTCTTGGGGGGCTGTAGCTAGCTATACTTTGAAATTCCATATGTAGCCTCTGCAACGGAGACTACCTTATCTATTCCACAGACCTCTCCATGGACTAAACCCGTCCTTCCTGTACGATTTAAATGCCTAATGCCACCCACCATCTTGCATGCATGGTAGATAGCCCTGCCTCTGTTGCAGGAGTTGATTTCCGCTTGGAACGCAGAATCGGGAATAGGTACTGCACATGCAGTCTAGATCCGGCCAGGAATTTCCAGATCCTTAGGTTGTAAAATACCCTGTTTTTTTCTGAGTGGTTTAAATGTTCTTTAAATTTCCTTTTTTTTAATCTTATGTTTATAAATTGCTTTATTTGAACTAAGTTCAAGTCCGTGTATACTACTCTTTTTAGTGAAATGTTCCCCTTCATGGTCACAGTATTTTACCCTCTTGTATTTGTGTCATTGTTTTTGTATTATGTTGCTCTGTTTATTTAAATAACAAATGGTTAGATATGAGCAACACTGTCACATCTTCCTGCATTCCAGAGTGATGTAATAGTGTTACACATGGCAACTTTTCTAGGAACAGCAGAGACTGCATGCTGTACATATTTTGCTGGATTAAAGCACTTTAGTTATTTAAAGTACATGAATTGGCTCTGCAATTCCCAGGTCTTGATATATTTTGAGGCCTTACATGCACATTCATGTATTTGGTCTTCAGATATTAAAAGATTATTAAAGTAGGAGAAAAAGCTAACAACATTGGGGAAGATCCAGAACTAAGTACACTAGCCGGAGACGTAAAAACGCTATTTTTGCATGTACTGCGCATTACTTCAATTGTAAAGTACATGCAGCCATTATGGCCGACAGGAGTTACGCTTGGAAAAGTTGAGGTAGGGTTTGGAAAGCGTAACACGGCTAAACTACATACAGCCAAGGGGAGTGCATTTATTAGGGGAGTGCATAGGAATACGCTAACGTAAATATGCTACGCTAGGTAACATAATGGAAACATAGCTCTGGATATGGGCCATTGTCTGTATCTTTTTAATGATTCTCCTTCAAATATATCATTTATCAGGAGAATCGTTAGATTTGTATAAAAAAAATACTTATGTTTGAAATATGAAAATGAATCTGAAGATCATGGTTGTAAATGAACCTTTATGATGGGTGTAACATTTAACTGTGATTTTATGCAAAATTTTCTAGTGCTGTTATTATGTAGACTAATATGTTTTTTTACGCTTAAACAGGAGTTAATTAAATGATCGTTTCCAGTATGGACAATTGTCATAATTAAACATGTTTCTCATGTGTATTAGTCTGTCTATTGTTTTCGAATATAGACATTAGACTTAAAGCGATTTAAGTCTCAGTTTATTTCAATCAGACAGGCTCGCTGAATGCAAGTGCAGGGACCTGCTAACTTCTGAAGGTGGTCAACCTCACATCTAATGTATGTGTTTGGGGATGGGAGGTATATAGAAAATCCCTGTGAACAGTTATGTAGTAAATTGATAAATTGTCTATGCAATTACGTGTTTATTAACTACAATTTTATTCCCAAATGTGAGTTACTTAGGACTTCCATAATGTTCCTTTTAACTGCGTCATAAACTAATATACAGTCTGGTGATTCTAATTATTAGAGCGGATCATTCATTGATCTAGATTGCAATGATGTTATTAGTAACACGGTGGCACACTAAACCTTTCCCTTCTTTCCCTGCCTTTAGATCAGAGTTTGGCGATATTTGAAAGGGCGAGAAATTGTAACGAATGAAATCCTATTGGATGGAGGCAACAAGGTGATGGTTGGAGGTTTTGGAGACCCCACCATCTGTGACAACCAGGTATCTACAGGGGACACACGGATATTCTTTGTCAACCCTGCTCCCCGCTATATGTGGCCCTCACACCGCAATGAACTAATGTTAAACTCCAGCCTTATGAGGATAACGCTGAGAAACTTAGAAGAGGTGGAGTCGTGTGTGGAAGGTAAGAAACTGCATTTATTCGTCTCTGCAAGCATTAAATATGCATAACCCCAGTAGTACATAGAACACTACACGACCTAATTATAAACACAGTAAGCAGAAAGACCTAACCTGGAACGACCAGTCAGATAATAACTTGCTTTAGGATAGCCTAACTGTACTGTTATAAGCTGTTATCTGATTGGATATTGTAAGTAATGCTCTTTTATTGAGTTTTGTGTTGAATAAACTGCTGAATGTTAGGTAATTAATACTTGGAAACCTATAAATAGTTGGTCCATTTGATCATTTAAAATATCTCCACACTGACATGATTTTTTTTACAAAATCTTTGTGTTATGCTACTTTAATCCTCATAATATGAAAATAGTATGAAATAGTATGGGATATAGAAAGTGTTTAAACAATGTAACTATAGACTTAAAAACCATTTACCATTATAGATTTATAGTAACCAGACAGGTTAGTGGATGTAGCCTGTGGGGAACTTGAAAACCGTTTACCTTTATAGATTTATAGTAACCAGACAGGTTAGTGGATGTAGCCTGTGGGGAAGGGATAGAAGGGGAGTATTAGGGTTAGGCTACAGGGAGGGGATGGATCGGTGAAAGGGAGTCTTAGGGTTAGGCTGTGGGGAAGTGATAGGACTTAAAAGGGAAGTCTTAGAGTAAGGCTGCTGTTTGGTCATTGGGCTGAGACTCTATATTAATGTCACAGCTCTGGCTTGTCTGTAAATGTGTGTGTAAAATCTGGTGCTGTATTTGGAATATACAGTAGCGCTGCAGCGCATAATTCTCAATTAACACAGTATGAATGTCTGTTTATTTTGTTAAGTCTGCAAATGGTAGATTCAAGACATCAGTAGGATACAAGATGGGGAGATAATCATTTATCATTTATTCATTTTTCATTTTTACTTTATGGACTGTTCTGTTACACTTTTCGCCTATGTGTAGATATGACTACTCATATATGAAGAGTGGACAAGAGCCTTCTTGCTTTCGTTCACTGTGTCCCCCCCTACCCCCTATTACTCCAGAGAGAATCTAGTAGTCGGCTGTCTAGCATTAGTAGTCACCAAAGTCATTAGTCAGAAACTGTCTCAGAGAATCTGGAGGCTTCTGTCTAATCATTGCATCAGATAGAAAATAACTGCACAAGGTCTCATTTCATTAACTCAGTAATGCCCCCTGATTGCTCTCTTGGGATAAATCTAAATACAAGTACTGTCAAAAGAGGCCTGATGGCAAAGGTCCTCATTCGCTCTCATTTACCATCAACATATAGTCTATTGCCAATCCCTTAAAAGTGGTATTCTCAGGAGACATCCTATATGATTTCCAGGGAAGTCTCATTACTGGGATATTACAATGAAATTAGACAGGAAAACATGGTGATGTTACTGTTAAAAGCTATTGTGCAAGTTGAAAGACCAGAGGTGTTGCTGATGAGAGTGTAGCAGTCATTCTTCAACCACCTTCTAATAATGATGGCTGCAATTTCTTAGGTTTCTATGTGCAATATCACCACTTTTCCTCTTTTTAGAAGCTAAATGAAATAAACCACAAAATGTTATAATATGACTAATATTTGCTTTTGCGTTTGCACAAATGTTAAAATAAAGTTACTTTTATTGTTGTTACTTTTTGCGTCTACCTTTTGGTATTTCTTCTTGTCCTTTCTGTATGAAAAAAAAGAGGGGAAGAGATACCCTCACTGATGTTCTGGTATCTTTGCTATCCATGGTAAAGGATAGCAAAGTTCCCTTTGTGTCAGGTCTCAGAAGTATGGTTAGAATATGTTGCATTTGTAAATTCTCTCAACAGATTACTACAGGCACATCTCAATGGTCGGGGGAAAATTTAGCCTCATAAGCTATTTCTTATTTGCTATTTAATTCTTAATTTTTTTTGTTTAGTGTTTTTGTCTCACTATTACTTTCTCTTCTGTTTTCATTTTTGCACCATGACCTACATTAAAAGACAGCTGAAGACCATAAAAGCAATCGGTGATCTTTGCACTAACATACTAATGCCTTTGTTCACAGCTATAAAGACATTTGATTTTAATGCGTATAACAGGCTTGTGCTCTTACTTTTAGTTTTTTGTTTTGTGTTTTTAAACAGATAGAATCCTAAAGCAGATAATTGCTCTGAGATGTGTTTCCACTTTCCTCTGACCCTTTCTTGAACTATTTAGTGTCTCTCAATACAAGGGAGAGAAAAGAACATGTAAATCAGACATCTGCCATAGGAGCAGATTTGTTTAGTCAGTCAGTTTGGTAACCGGCATTGTAGTATGTGTAATGTAAGGTACACAGCGCTACACTCGCTGGGACGTTCTTTTAATATTGATTTGTTCATTCGATATCACAAGACTGTGTCCGCACCTTTAATCATGCATTATCTGAATCAAAGGGTCGCATCTTATGTGCTGTTTATTATTTATCCCATTTAACTGAGCCATATCGGGGAAAAAAAGTGCAGTGTGTGCACACTTCCAACCGTTCTTGCAACGATTTAAGCTTAAGGCCTTCTGTTTGTTCTGATATTTTGGGCAGATGGGAATCAAAGGTCTGCAGTATGATTGTGTATAAGTGTACGTGAGTAACTGGGAATGTGGTCAGGACTTCTGAATGGGAGTGGAGCTAATTAAAACATTGCATCAAAAGAGTAATTGCAAAGGTGTCTACCCTAATAAACACAACAGGGACATTTTATAGGACCAGGCTGAACGTTCATAGAGGATTATGATGTGAACAATAGTTAAGGATAATACGCAGAAAGTAAAGAAGGCCCTGTACTAAAAAGCTTACAATGTATGATTGGTGAGGCGTACTTCCTTTATATTGCATCTTGCCAAATGGCTGCGTTTTTGTCCTTTGGCATTGCTTCTTTCATTAGCCTCCATCTCCTCAGCATCTATAATGTCCAGAAGGTCTGCCCAGTTTGTGTTGACTTATAAGCATATAGCTTGTATCTGCGTTATCTTAAGATGGGTACATACTGATCCAATTTGCGCCCAATCTGACCTCCGTCCATCCTGTTGGCAATCAAACAACCAATCCTGACATCTGATCCTAGTCACCTGGTTGGGTAAAATGACTTTTAAACCTGCTTAAAATTTAGGCAGTCATCTTTACCAATTTACAAGTGTGTACTGCGTTATACAGCTCTTCTGCTGCTTCAGGCATCGTGCAGTGCCTCCTTTGTGTGTGAGTGGCAGGTGATCTTGTGAAGATTGGAAGAGTGTGTATGGTGACAGGATCCTATCAGCAGATGATTTCAGCAGATTCATGTTGGGGGGCTGCTGTAAAATTGGACGTGTGTGTGTCATGTGTTGGGTGCAGTATCTCTGACCTTGGTCTACGAAAATCATATGGTCTGGATAGCATTGTACAAGTGTTGTCCCAGCTTTAGTATTCAGACATTTTTTCCTTAACATGTTGAATTGCACACAGAATGATTAGGAGCTTAGTGGGATTGTATGCTCAGTTTCCTAGGAGAATGTAAGATCAGAATCATGAGGAATATTTAAAACCTGAACACAACTGGCTTTCACATATCAAATTAAAAATAATTATTTGAGCAGCCACCATCCTACATAAGTGCATGGTGTGTGCACAGCTTGATTTCAAATGATAGGTTCATGGGAAATGTGGGGGAAGACCATGCAAAATCTCTTGGAACGCCACATTATGGGCTGATCTGGGCTACATGTCCTTTGTAATAACTCATTTATCATAATCCATGCGTCTGACACAGCTGCAGCATGTGTGAGCTATCTAACAATAACAGATCAAAACCGTTCTGATTTAAAGGGACCACTGCCCCAAAATGTATAAACACCTGTATTGTAAATCAAATGGCATTTTTAAAGAAACATGATCTGTGACAAAAAAAAGAGGTGGTAAGTAGAACCGATGCTGCTTTAGAACAGCTTCTGTGTTTCTCTATTTGCCCTAAAATATTGCTGTGTTGCCTTTTAGCCATAAGAGAACAAAATGTCAACACATCGCTGCACATTAGGGACCATTGATCCCTACCGGAAATGTGTCACTTTGGCGCAGGTTGTTCTTCTTCCTTCTGTGTTGTGTAAAGATTCCTGTGTTGCACAGGTGGAATTTTTTCTCATAGGGATCAAAGATCTCTAGTGTCAGTCTTCTGCCTACGGGAACAAAAGCAGGACAAGCGTGGGCAGGTTAAAAACTCCAGTGTACGCTTTGTCTAAACATAAGTATTACATGTATAGTATAGCTTCCAAGTTGGCAGAATATTGTCTTTCAGATTTTTCTTTCAAGTTTTGAATTTATTCATGACTTTTTTCTTTTAATATGAAATTTCCTCAATGTTAGTTTGCCCATCTTCTTTGAGATCAATGTATTTGAACATGATGTATGCAGTGTTTAGTGTTTGGATATATATGGATATCCCAGGCAGGTCTGCTAAACCGAAAGATACAAACATGAATTCCAGGGAAGATTCTGTCTCTGATTGTCTAGCGTTAACCTGATTGTCAACACATAAGTTAGTCTATTATGAGGACTTAATGAGATGTGTAGCAAAACGTGTGCCACTCATAGATCTCAAGTTACTAGCTATGAGAAATATGTTAGCTGTGTAGGAATTTATTTTAGGTCTCCTACGTAATATAACTGTGTAAAGCAACCATTTTCATTAGTAAAAGATGAATAAATTATTCAAATGTTGTGGTTGAGCAAATTATTCCCCTAACAAAAATTTCATGCTAAATTTTTCTTTTATTCTCGATTGAAAAATTGGGCTCCAAGGCATTTAGTCTAGCCTGCTATTGGCTAAGTATGCATCCTTACCCGCTGGCTTAATCGCATAGTTATGCAGAGCCATGTAGCCAGCTCACGCACAGCTGCTTCAGTCTTATTAGTTATCTTGAATGCAGTATATTGAACAATGGCTTCTACAGTGTACAACGAAGCAGAAAGCACTCAGGGTAAGGAAAAGAGGGAAGGAAATGAAGTGTGACCTCAGACAGAAGGTCATAGAGCAAGGTATATATATATCACTGCTATCTCCCAGACTTTAATTTCTATAATAACTTTAACTTATGATCCAAAATACATAGGTGTCAGATCTGGAGGTATTTGTCATCCTTCAACTACAGTACACGGTCATTAATCACAAACTATAATATCTTAATACTCCTCTGAAGGAGGACTGCTTATGTCACTTAAAATTGATTTTCTGAAAGGAACTCCAAACATATATTGTAACCTAATGTAAGTGAACAAGGGGAATATGTCTTCAATTATATCATTCTGTCTGCTACCTTGCCCAGCTTTGTCAAATGCATTTTTGATAAACTTCACCAAAATGTTTTGAAGAAGAACAAATAAATGAACCATTATCATTTGTTCAACCTAGAACTTGTCTGTAATGATGTTTGGTTTATTGGTGGTATTCACTATCACTTTAACTTGTAATATGGGTACATACTACAGTGTTTTCACACAATACACAAGTGTTGGGAACAATATCGTATGTGTTTGTGTGCCTCATGTTCATGTTTTATCATACCAATGCACATAGCATGGTTTCATTCTTATTCAGTGCACACAGTGACACTGACCTCAGCTCCTAACATCCAATCCTCTGGTCAGAGCTGTAGATATTGTCTGCTGACCAGCACTGATCAGGAAGAGGAAGGGGGGGGGGGGTTCTGGTTACTCAGAACCACCCTCCCCTCCCTTGTGTAGATCATACTCTTAAGTTAATATTAGGTCAATATTAAGTACTTCAACCCATTGGCTTATGATTCTATCACTAAGATAACCTTATTTCATTAAAACACTTAAAAAACTTTATTGATTTTGTTCAAAAATGCACAAAAACAATTAGCTTCTGTACCCTCCGGAATTAGGGGCCTGAAGCTTAAACGTCATTCATTTCATCGTAGATCCACCACTGGTTATGGTTGAGAAAATTCCAGATCTGATGTTAAATGTGACTTGTGACATTTCATATAGTATGTACACAGCTTTTACAAATAAGTCTAATAGGTGTTTACGTGGAGGAAGAGGCTAACCTGAACCTTTTTGGTGGCAAATAAAGCAGCTTTTGTTCATCCTATATATGAAATCTTGCATGTCACTAAATGGAATAATTCACTATAAAAGGTTTGTGTGCTTAAACGAACACATCCTTCTCTGATATGTGAATGTATTATTGCGGAGATTGTTTTATACAAGTAATCATTTGGGACAATATTGGACTGAGAAAACACCATTAATTCTTCCACTTCTTAACCTGCACACAGTTATAATTATCATGGGCATAACTACTTTGTGGCCTATCAGCCTTCACACCAAGTTATCAGGAAGACATCCTCATGTTAGAACGAACTACAGGAAATAGTTTTTCAGTCTATCCATGTCAAACTGCTAATGTCATTATAGCAGAACATATAGAGAGAGAGTACTAAGATCACAGTCTAAAGGGAAATATCAATCAATACGTTATTTATTAGATATTTTCTATTAGAAGATGTATTGAACAATCCCTAGACAATATCACTTTAAATCTAAATAAAAATTAACCTGATATACATAACATTGTATCCTTAATTGTCTATGCAAAATATGTGTTATAAACAGCTATGAAATAAATTGTCCATAAGGAATCATTTAGATTTTACCTGCGTTGCAATTGGTTTGTAGAAGTAAATGTAACCTTTGGGATGGATTTTTAATAGTATATTTGGGTTTAGTCATTTTCTTTTCTTCTATTATTTTTATTAACTGAGATTAAAGTCTAATGAATCTGAGTCATTGCATTAAGCACATAAGGGATATTTAATGTAAGCATGTAAGACATAGCTGTAACAAGAAAGTCTTTACCCTACAGGGCTCTGTGTGTTGTTGAAGTGGGAAGTGATGGGAACGACACACTGTATAGTTTAAGTACATTAACTGTGGTGCGCTAATGGGTCTACTGTAGTTACAATGACAATGAAAGTAAATCTCCTATGGTGCATTGCTGATGTGATCCAAATATAGGCTAACAGTGCATTATTTTTTTTATATAGCTCGATGCTGCCACTACTCCCTACTCTTACCATTATTGCCATATGAATGACTTCATGTAGTCTGCGGAAATCTGGATACAGTCATGGTTTCTACACATTAAAACACAGACAAACACAGATCGTTGCCTCTCTATACAGTAATTTTACCCTCACCTCCGAGTATGTTTCTCTCACATCATTGCCTGATATGTCACATTCATTCAGTACCCATTTGCCCTTTGGTTTAAAATAGTGCTATAAAAGGTTTGACTATAGTCATTGAGCAAAAATCCCACAATAGTTCAAAAGAAAGTGACTTTTGTCCTCATTTAATTTTCTACTCTGTCCCTGCTCTCTGCTTTCTCCTCCGTTCCTGCTTTATCCTTCGCTATGTCCCCATTATCTCTTCTCCTCTGCTCCAACCCTAAGGCTCTCCTCTGCTCCATCCCTGCTTTCTCCTCTTCTCCGTCCATGCTCACTTCTCCTCTCTGTCCTCCACTCTGTTCCCAATTGCCCCTCCTCCGCTTCATCCCCGTTCTCTTTTCTGCTCCATTCCCGCTCTTTCAGTCCCCATTCTCTCTTCTCCTCCTCCTCCTCCTCTCTGTCCCTGCTCTATCCTCTGCTCTGTCCCTGTTCTCTATTCTCCTCCGCTCCAACCCCACCCTCTCTTCTCCTTTGCTTCAACCCCGTTCTCTCCTTCGTTTTTGCATTCTCCTAATTTTCATCCCTGCTTTCTCCTCCACTTCATCCTCACTCTCCCCTCCTCCTCTCCGTCCCCATTCTCTTTTCTGCTCCATTCCTGCGCTCTCTCCATCCCTGTTCTCCTCTCCATCCCAATTCTCTCTTCTCCTCCTCCTCTCCACCCCTGGTCTATCCTCCACTCTGTCCTGTTCTCTATTCTCCTCCACTCCATCCCCGATCTCTTCTCTGCTCTATCCTCTGGACGATTGCCAGTCCGTTAACCTGCTACTTTTCTACCTCCTAATGTAAAATAAAGGAGAAAACGTCTTGGACTGAATCGAGATATTTCACGCTGACTCCACACCCTTTTTATACCTTAACAGAAAGGCAAAAGCTCGCTTGATCTTGTGTTTCACGATGTTTTCAGGGCTTTGGAGTTTGAAGCTGAGCCTCATGATCCTTCTGACCTTTTGGGACATTAAGCAGTAGGTGTCAGAAAAGTTGACACACCATAAATGCCATTTACCACTGATGAAGTGACAAATCCATGAAAAAAAGCACCTCATGATAAAGTCATTAGGAGCGCCACAAGCAAGTGAATTGTGGATGGGAAAATATTCTTGCCAAATGCATAGAGCTATGGTAAGAGGCCACTTGCTTTATTATATCCTTTCTAGTCTCCGGTAACAATTTCAGATAGAGACACATTTTTACAAAATGACTGCATTGCTAATACAGAAATCAGGCAGGTTACACAGAACAGTTTTACCATCATCAGGGCAGTGTGGACTAAGGTGCCCTTCTCTCACACTGAACCTACTTTGGGCTTGGTAAGTATGCCACCTGCTTTATTTAGTTTTTAAAGGGTCTTGCTCACAACCCTTCCCTTAGGAAAAGTTGCAGTTGTTAATTTTAGTGATGGAAAAAAATATAAAACCTAAATATGTCTCTCTTGTCTGTCTATAATTTATTTCCCTGACCTTAAGCTTAAATCACTGTGGCTGTATGGAGACAAATACAGGAATAGACGTAAATCACAGGACTATTTATATAAATCAAAGCACATACACGCCCATATGTGTTCCTAGGTAGACACATTACACCTGTGCTTCAGCTGACTTAAGGAATGACACATGCCTTTCCAGGGCTTTGCTTGTATTATTGGTTAATGATTTAACATGTATCTGCCTCTGTAAGCTGATGGTAAACAGATGTAATTGATAACGTCCTCTCTCTCTCTCTCTTCCCACACACTCCAGCATTGCAGAATGTGATATATCCATTTGTTACACTAAGCTTTCAGATCTTTATCATGTGTGTGAGTATGTCAGCTTTCACTTTGATCACGTTACTACCCAAAAGCAAACATTGGATCCGTGCATTTGGAGGGGGGAAGGGGCAGCTGTGATATGCTGGCTGAACTCATTATTAGGGTTAAGCCAGAAGTGACCCAAGGCTCCTAAACAAAAGCAACAGATACCAGTAAGTAAAACCTAATACCAAATAACAACAGTGTGGCTTTAATAAACCCTGCACTTAAGGAAACCAAAGTGGCAACTTTAAAACTGTGTTTTGACATAGGCCCCTGTCTTATGAAATAAACTTTGGTCTGAAAGTGTTGTCTAAAGAGAACATTCCTGTCCATACATAGGCATCATCCCTCAATCGTTAAAAAGTTCTAAAATGTCTTTAGTATGGTCACAGTGTTAATTGTCCTATGTGATCCTGGAGTTAGGATTGAGTCCGTAAGCTTTGTTTTAGAATGTTATATTGAAAACATATGTGTTGTGGTTGATGAAGCTGGAGGTGCAACCACCGGTGGTTCTCCCTAAGGACACCCTGAGGCACCTTTTCCCTCTGGCTGCCTGCTGGGAAAGAAGTGCTCAGTAGCATGGCTCATAATAAAAAGTCATCACAAGGTGTCCGCAGCGCCGTACAAATGTCATACAGGGTGGACATGGACAGCATAGTGTATATTTAATAAAATATGACTATAAAAAATATCACAAAAGTAAAGTTACGCACAGAATGCAAGGCAAAATGTGAGGTGTCAAGCTTGGAAGATCAGAGAGGAGGGGATAGAGCGCAGTGAGAGGTTGAGAAGGAGCCACCAGGTGGGGATGGGGTAAAAGGGTGACAGGTTGAGAAGTAGCCACCAGTTGAGGATGGTCTAAAAGGGTAGCAGCGTGGAACAAGAGAGTACGAAGTGACGGGAGTGGTGGAGGAAGGAACAACACTAGGTTGGAGGGCCCTGCTCACGTGAGCTAACACACTATGTGGGAGGGAAGAACTTACAGAAGACATAAGGGGGGGAAGGAAGTGGACTGCTGGTGTGAGCGGAGGAGAGGGGGAAGGAAGAGAAGGGATAGATGAAGGATGCAGTGAGGATGTTAAGTGGAGGAGGGGTAGGCTAGCCTGATCAGGTGTGTTTTGAGTGAATGCTTGAAGACCTGCAATGTGGGGGAGAGTCGGACTGAAAAAGGGAGGTCATTCCAGTGCAGAGGTGCAGCACGGGAGAAGTCCTGGATACGGACGTGAGATGTGGTGATCAGTAATAATAATATAATTTTTTTTGACACCGTATAAATCTGGGCAATTATGGGCTAATCGTCCAGATAATTGGGCAGTGTTTTGCTAGACTGGTACGGTTAATTAAACGAACGTGCTGTACACTCTTCATGATTTCACCGACTGTCAGATTGTTTTGTTGGGAGCAGTGTAAATCATATAACTCCGCTCTGCTGGCTGTTTGTGTTTGTAGATTTGCTTTGATATATATGAGAATAAATAATTCCTGTATTTGTTGGTAAAATGTAGGGAGTCCTGTACGGTTTGTTTAACAGTATAAGACGGTACAACCTTGTGAATGAGGAAAATGAATACCACTGTTCCCCTAGTGGCACGATCTCTGTTTTGAGGCTGTCGAGAAATAATATTTGCAAAGCAGTGAATGACAGAAGCCGATCAGTAACATGACTTCTGCCTCACCATGGTGAGAAAAGTGCATGGCCCGTGTGAATTGTTAGCACACTGCTAGAACAGTGCTTCTTGTGAAATCCTATTGACACCTTCATGTTACCCTCTGTTGTCTGCTGCCAAGGCAAACCAGCTCCAGGAATCCCACTTTCTCATGATGTTTACCAGGCCTGCGCTCCATCACTTGCAGTGCTTTTCTTCCAGAGCTGGACATGAGACATGTGTTTCCTGTCCTGTGCTGTCTAAGTCTACATACTGTTTGTGCCTCTGTTCCTCATCAAGATGACACAACACTTACTGCTTTTTATGGGATTTGGGTTAACTGGTCACAGCCGTGTTTATGGCAGAGGAATAATTCGTGATGAACTATATGTACTGTAACACAAATCTGCAGCTTAAAAGATTTGAATTTCCTGTGTAGTTTTCAGCAATTATTTTTCTATCAATCATGAAACCAAATAACAAATTTGCCACTTCCTCTACACACTTCTCCCCCTTCCATATATGTGACTGGAAACGTGACTAAACATGGAGAGCAAGCCAGAGAACTGTGTAACTCTAGAATACGTAAATTAGGAGCTACCATATATCCTTGTCATATCTGTAATCCATTCCTCCTGGCTTTCTCTGTAGTCTGTGAATACATGCACATTGTCCGTTTCCCATACTATTGAATGGTAGTACATACAAACTTGGAGCTTACAGACTAGGGTACATTTTGGAGTGTGGAGTGAAACCATAGTGTTCATTTTTGTCCTTTGGCATGGACTGTGGAATTTACAACATCTACGTTATATATAATACGGTGGAGTTCGAGATTATTTTTTGAGTTCCTTAACAACCTTCATCTGTTTTTGCTGTGATTTAATTGTCAGGCTTGTAGATTGAGTTCATTTGTACTTAGTTTATTTTGGAAGAAATAGCAAGGGGTCTGATGCAGATCTCTGGGCATTTTCCGTTCACACGGAGATCTGGAGTCTGCACGGAAGAGAACTCGCTTCCCTCTCTCGTGTGGCGTTCTGGACACATACACATGCACAGATGCTACTTTTTGGGGGACTTGTGCAAAAGGCTTGTTTAAGTCCCCCTAACTTTACTGAATGGTATCTACCGATGTCTTTCTCCCTTAAAACATTGATCAGCAAAATTCAGGTCATCCTAAAACTTGTTCAATTCCAGTACAACTTGTCAGCTCTTCACAGTGTATGTGTGATTGTGTGCCTAGCATCTTAAAATGAATGAAAATAGTTTTCAATAAGTTACACAAGGATCAAATTGAATGTAAACTTTGTATTTTCCAATGGATGACTAATATCTGCATTTTTTTCCCTCTACTGCTGGTAATTCCACAGAGGGACGTTTCTAGATGGAACTTGGTGTGTTTTATTGAATGAGTTATCTGTCATGAATCAAGTACGGCTGACATTCCTAGTTCTGTCACTTGCTGTGTGTCCCCTCTTCCCCCTGAATTACTCTCCAGGTCAGCGGAGTGTTAAATAGATGCTGCTCGCTGGGCATAGAGGGATGTGTGCAGCCCAGGAAAGTCATCAACAAACAGGAAGAGTGGAAACTTGTTTATCATCTGGGTACAACTTCCACAAACTTCATCATGGTTGAAAAACCTTGCTGTAAATAGTTCTTCATAGACCCACTGAAAATGTTATTGTTTCTCGTTGGCAGACGTTTGAAATGGTGTTTGTGTGCTTACATTTATGGTTAATTATAAAGAAAAATATTTATGTTCTTAGGCCTGTGCTGAGCATCTGTATTCAGTACAGAACAATCACACAGAAAGCCCATTAATTGTATAGACCCCCTCAATATAACACCCTTCTCATGTGAACTCATGTCAAGTTGCCCTCATTTACCCGGCAGCCCCATGACTGGCTGCTATTGTCTGCATGTGTTTAGCGGGAAAAACGATGTTTAATTTATTCCGAGCATTGTTTTCATTTTACTACTTACTTGCTACGTATAATAGGCCACACTATTAAATGTCATTGTCTTGAATGTCTTTGTAAACATCTTGTCACAGAATAATGATATCGTTTAGAGCAAAAACACACGGCAAGAAAACATTTCCTGAGGTAAAACAATTTGTTTTTGTAATGTGCAATGACAATATCTCTGGCCATTTACTTATCTTGATTATGAGAAATGGCCTCTCTGCAATGAGCTGACACAAAGGAACACATGGACATAATAAGTCAAACTTTGGATATTCTCTTATGTGCATTTATTTATTTTTCACCCCGGGGCATGCTAAAAGTTTCAGTTGCAGAAAAATGGAGCAGTCGCAGTCTGTACATTATAGTGTTTTGTACGTTGCTGTATTCCTGGGGATATTGGCTGCTGTATATTAACACAAGTGAAGTACATTTAAATGTGAAGCCAGTCTGGAGAGCTTTTTTTTATCTGCTACTAGGAATT
>WWET01000066.1:870174-881944 GCA_011038615.1 Limnodynastes dumerilii | reverse complement strand
GGCCATACGCTCGCACAGGAGCGTATGGCTGCCTAGCCCGCCCTCCCAGTCTCATTTAACTATCTCCCCCCGCCCACCTACACTAACCTGAACATAGGAACGCTGGGGGACGTCCCCACCAGCGTCCCTACGGCGCTGCTACGGATGCCCGATCCACGATCGGGTGTTGCCGTAGCAACGCTGGGCAACATCTGCCCGGCGCATGCGCAGATCGGCTGAAAAGCCGATCTTACGCCCGCCGTCCAAGCGACGGCGGGCGTAGTTCAGGATCAGGCCCTTAATGTCAAGCTCCTTCTTAAGTCTGGATCCAGCCCTTAGCCCTTACCTTTGGATCAGGTTCATGAAGAGTGCCCAGCCTTACTCATGGCTGCTTCCACTATATGTAGAAGATAGCATACTTAAGCTCATTTATTTCATCTCCTGATGTATGTGCTTGTTCTTATGGCCCAATTTCTGTAAACGTGGTTAGCCATGGCGCTCTGAAGTGAGATTCTTGTTTATACTCCGCTCATCGCGGACTGAGCTGCAAAACACATCATAGTGGGAGAAAACCTACCTGGGACCTACAATCCCAAAGGCGCTGCAGTTGCCACCCATGTAATTACAGCAATTGATAACATGTTAATGTCTGTGCAATGGTAAAAATAAAAACATACAGCACCTTACTGTATTTTTAACTACATTGGTGACAGTGAACGTCGTTCTCTTAGCAGTGTGACCGCTTTTCTGCTCTGGCAGTGAGTAAGTTAACGTGAGCTCAGAGTATAAGCAATGTGCGGCATAATCACAGTTTGTATTTTCCAAGCTGCCACCTTTGGATCGGTGATTGCATATAGCAGACATGCTTGGAAAGAAGACCTGGTTCGTAGACTTCATATAAATTCAGTTATTGAGGAACATTTTACATTTTATTCCCTGGGATCTGCTGGTATTAATGTTGAGCAATAAATTCAGAGTGCAATAGCCGTTGTGCAGATTTAATTTCGTCCGCATGTTACTGAAGACTCGTAAAGCAATTCACTTTAATTGCTATCGATTTTCCTTTACATTTTGCCATTTGAATTGCCATTTTAATAATCTCCTGTGATGTATGAGCAGTTCATTGACATGCTCTGTGCAGACCAGAGCCCGCGTGTCTGCATTAGATCGGAGTCTATGTGTAGGTGTATTGGACCTGTCAGTCTGGGGAGGAGGAAAGGATTGACTACGGTTGGCCAGTAATAGGATTTGGGTAGTTTAAGTGGATAAAATACTATGTTTTCTTTTTCCAGGGTTGTATGGATACTAACCAGAGAGACTTGGGTTTAATTTACAGATATTGACAAAGTTTTCACAATTGTATACTTTTTTGTTGTTTTATTTTATTTTTTCGCAGGGCCTTGGGTGCTTCTGTCTTTAGTGGGGGTCGTAATAATTGCACTTGCAGTCATATCAGGCCTGTCATGTCATTTGTTTGGCATAAGATAGCAAAGCATTGCACATCCTTTGATCTTAACACCTAACCACCTCCCACACATGCTCTAGATCTGCAGCATACAGGAACGTTATTATAATGCCTCTAAGTGGTTGATATATATTAGGATTTGGTTTGCATCCAGCACGCATCTTGGCATTACCAGGCTGTGCAATGTCCGACAGTTTTTTTTGATGTCTCATTCTGCAGGTTAGAGTCTCCTTCAGTCTTAACCCCACCCAAATGTTTGTCTGTGTAAGTGTATATGTATTTATAATAAAAAAGAGCAGGAGGTGCCTAATGTAGAAATAACACCTGTAAAAATATAGGCGTACCAGATGTCATAGACACTGGGGCTCATTTGAGGTTTCTTTCAAGTTCTCAAACCACAACCATGTTCCTCGATCTCAGCATATGGAAGTCAAAGCATATATAAAAGAGAAACCATCTAGTGCCATATGTTCTATAAATGACAATTTATTGAAAGTTGATTAATATATGCCTACAATCAAAAAAGTTAAATAAGCTTATCTGGGTGTCTTATGAAGATCACACTGCAACTTTACCAACGCATTTCGCCTGTGAATTAACTGTGAGGCTTCATCAAGGAGTAGATACTGTTGGGTCCAAGTATAGTTCTTTAGGGAACTGTGATGGAGTAGCTCCATTGAGTGGACCTGTGATCGGGTAGCAAAATACAATGAGTGGGGCTCTGACAGGTTAGTAAGATCCAGTGAGTGGACCTCTGATTGGGTAGCATGATCTAGTGAGTGGATCTCTGAAGGTGTAGCAATATCCTGTGAGTGGGCCTGTGACAGGGTAGCAAGATCCAGTGAGTGTATGCTCTGGGTAGCAAGATCCAGTGAGTGTGTACTCCAGGTAGCAAGATCCAGTAAATGGATTTGTGAAGAAGTAGCAAGATCCAGCGAGTGCACCTTTAATACGGTAGAAAAGATCCAGTAGCCACGATATAGAGAAATACTTAAAATAAACTCAAACATTTTAATAAAAAAAAAAACCAGATGACTGATGTTTAATATCATACACAGAAGTTATCTTTTCTTGCAAGCTATTTGTTTTGATTTTTATTTCATCATTTCATCATTAGGCCATATTTGCTTGATAAGCTGCTGGCACATTCCTAGTACAAAGCTTGGAGTTAAAAGATATGCAATACGTTATCCCTGTAATTTTCAAGACTTAATGTGCGGAAAGGACATAATAAAATGCTAGATAATCAATTCTCTTGTGGTTTGGAAGTGTTATTTTAATGCTTAGTTTTTATTATTCACAAGGGAAGCAGTTTGCCATCTAGGAGGATAAAATAATGGACATTTGTAGTTTATACATATAGTCATTAGAAAAATGCCCTGCTTGAACTGCTAGAACAAATACTTAATTATGTTCCGGCATCCCTGCTCCTCTGTCTGCAGTTTCTGATTTGTGCCTGGAATCTTGCTGTGCCTCTGCAGCCTTTTAATATTTGACTGGTCTCCAAGGTTGCTGCCCTGGATGGCTGCCATGTTGCTCGTCGTCTGGAAATCCCAGAGCAGGAGAATCTCACAACAAGTCTCTGGGGGTCTCACTCTGTTTGCTTAGAAGAAGAAGAATGGTAGAAGTGCTTGAAAAAAAGACCTTAATATAAAAAAAATGCTAGATATATAAAGGGTTGGTTTCGACACTTTATTTGAAAGTTAAATCGTGGTGTTCTAAAAATGATCTCGGATTACTTGAGTATTGTCAGACTATCATGTAGATTATAACCTTTATTATTGTTTAATGGTTTGGGTGACAGCGGCAGAGCAATGCAAGCTGTATTTGTCTGCTATGGCAGGGGGAGGATTAGGGAAGTAGAGACTGTTTTAAAACCCTAAGCTTATCTCTGCTTTCCTAAATCTCCTACTTTATATAAATATTTTACCTTTGTCTGCCTCCCAATCTCTCCCGCTGCTGTTTTATTCATGTGCCAGGAACTTATTCCCCCGGCATGGAATGATTCTTTTGTTGTTGAAGGATCTAAACTGTAATCCATAAAACTCTCCTTACTCCTATACACTGCTCTATGCGTGCCAGGCACAACACAGAAGCCGTTAAATGTCAAGTCTGTCGTATTCATACTCTATATTCTACCTTAATGGAGCATGCAAGTATGAGATCGGCAGTGAAACAAGATGTGATGGGCATTAAAAGTTCCATTGTCTGCAGCGTTACCTGCTTTTCAGTACACAGGACCTCTTAAGGCTTAGACGCTTGACTCACTGTGCAGAACTGGCATTTGCCGAAGGGGCCAACCATTGTTTCTGAGTTTGGGGAATATCTGATAGTCCTGTGTTTTGTATATTGTGAATTCGTTATTTATGTGAATATGGACCGAAATGTAATTATTTAATAGCTAGAATGCCAAGAGGATTGCACCTGTATGTATGTATGTATGTATTAACAACCAATGGTGTTAATGTCTTTCCTATCTGAATGATTTAAGTCTGAAAAGCAGGGCTCTTCCAGGTATAAAATCCAACTCTCCCCCAAAAAACTTCAACAAAGGCCAGGATGTAGATGCAGAATTATTGGACAGAGGGTCACGGTTGCAGAAAGACTTCACATTTGGAATAACATTGGGCCTAGTTCACAGTTACGAGTGAGTTAGGTGTGTGGTTTCCTTCTTAAAGAGAATGGCTCTGCCCGTCCTCTCCAGCTAATCTACATCCCTAGCCACACCCACCTCCTCTCCTTGGCACGCCTCCTCCTGCTTAAGCTTCTATTTGCGGTCTTTAAAGGCTGCCCTTAGTCAGTCAGCGTTCCAAAATGGTACGTAGAATCCATAAATGAGCGATTATGCAAGCAAAGCGAAGCTTCTTAAGTGAATCGGGTCCATTATTATATTGTGCATGATCACTGGAGCATACATATTACTCACATATCGTTCAACACACTTGTTTATCTTGTGATCTGCATAATAATCAGGTGAAATAGAAATTTAAACCTTTTCTTTGCTTATAAACCGGAAATGGATATGTGATTTGTCATTTTAAGTACTTTGTTTTGTTTTTAATTCCCTGCCTAAATACTGCTGTTTACAGCCTGATTAACACAGGAATCAGTACTTTGGTTAATAAAGCAGAACAGGTTTTTCTTTATTTAAATATCTTTTTAATATAGCAGACACACATTGCCCCAAGACATGCACTGGGAAGCCTTCATGCGAGTCCATTATCTCCACAGGCACATCTCTTCAACTTCCAGTGTGCTTGTGGGAAAATAAGTTACATGCAAAGAAAGATTGTTTGGGCTATGGATATAAAACAAGCTAGTGTTTTATGTCCCTGGGCATATGGTGCTACCAGCTGAGATGCACATTGCAGTTTTATAACCATGCAGTTTCATGTGGGGTGGAATGATTCAGTGGCGAGATTTGCTGAATGTCTTATATATGTACAGAGAAACGGATAGGAGACCAGAATTCCCATTGAAGTGTAAGACCCTGTGTGGCTGATAACTACTGATCTTGTCCACTGAGGTGAACTAACTAAAAGTCAACAGCAAAGTGGATGATTACAAACACATCCGTTTTTATGGGTCTGACGAATTTGGATGGTTGGCTTAGACATAAAGAACCTATCCGCGTAAAACGATTTTGTATGTGTTCAATTTAATGCCGTTTTAGGTCTCTTTTGTATGGATGGCTTTCATGGCCTCTATACTCTACCCCTGATTGACACACAGACCGGGTTGGTGTTTTGTTTTTTTTTGTAGTTGAAAAGCATTCGCATTTACGAGGACATTTATTGCGATGCTGTGAAGCTAAAGGTTTTGTCTAGGATTACACCTTCCTCTACATTATTAATAAAGGTTTTATCACTTCCAATGTCTATGCATAGAATTTTATATTGAGTCCTAAAGGCACTTGTGAGTGGGTAATATCCAAGTATACATATTTTATATATATCCACTTTATTGTTCTTTAAATTGAAAAAAAAAATCACACCTTTTAGAATATGTTTGGTCTGGTACAATTACACTCTATGGTGTTGTTGAAGAGTTATAGTGCCAGACGTTTTTGTGTCATTTGCACCTGTTTTAGTAGATACTCTGCTATTCCCTGGTGAAAAGAACTCCTCCTGGATGCTGGTCTATCTTCATATATAGTGGCAAAGTTTGACATTATTTATATTATGTCCAAAAGTGTCCCTCTGAAACATATTTGAAAAATGGCAATTGATGGCACCCACGTGTTAGCTGTAAAGTTGCAAAGTCGCAGAAGTTCTGCTTAATTATATCTCCTGTTTACAATAAATTCATGTGTATTCTTACTGAAATTCAATCATTTAGATTCCCTCCTTGTAAATGTCATTTGTCTTTTGCTGTGTAAACATTTCTCCACATGTGTGTACATATTACTATACACCCATGATGGAAACTAAGCTATGTGGATAATCGCTTCAAGGACACGTTCAAGCAGAGCTTCAAGCCCTCTTTACATTCTTTTCTGGGTTGCAATGGTTTTTAGGCAAATAAGCACTGTGAGAAGGGGCCTTGCCTTCTTTTGACTGCTCTTTGTGTGAGCAACTAGCCACAATAATGGTTGCTTACTGGGGCAACATAAGTGTCAAAGTGGAGGTTGTTTGTGTGCAAGTGTAATATGAAGAAATGTTTAAAGAAAAGGACATGTCCTGTCTACAAGAGGTGGCCTCCCACACTATTCCCTAGGAATGCATTTTAGAGGATTCCAGCATTCTTACACTGTCCATCAGACAATTCCCAGCTTGGGGTCCATTGTTGAGAACTCAGAGGTTGCATAGATCTTCTTTTTGAACTTGAGATAGCTTATAGTCTCTGCGCCATAATGGACAAGCCATTCTGCTCCTTAGATGGTTCAGGGGACAAAACATGCTCTGTTGGGACAGTATTACGTATGCAGTGAGTGGAACTTTAATCATGAGTGGGGTGAAAAGGGGCAGTGAGATGGTAGGCGTGCAGAATCACTCTTCAGTCCTCTTCTTGTTGAGCCTTGAGTGATATATGGACTTCATGTCTTGTTTTACATTGCATTTGTAACATCTGACTGCATTCTTTGTATTGGTTTCATAAGCACAGATCCGTGTCATTCATGCATTTTCAATCTACAATGGAATTAATAGACCTGTATAATATATGCAACATCTGTAGCTCAAACTTTGGGATTCCAAAGACCAGATTTCCCCTTTTTTTATGAATGCCACCCTGGGTCCCCAAAGGGTTTGAGAACTTTCCACACACTTCTACATCAAGACCCACTCCAACCACATAAGCTTCCTTCTTATTTAACTTTTATCTATTAGTCAGCGGACATACAACAAGTGCTGTATAAAATGTTATAAAAAGTAAATCAGAGTCTACAGACTAGTATATGGGTCATAAGAATACAAAATGAAAGAATCACATTAAAACCAAAACACATATAGGTAAGGTGTGGATATGGGGGGAGTGGTGAAATGAAAAAATAAGGAACAAGGAAGATGAGGGGATGAGAACCAATTGATTGAAAAGGTAGAGGAGTGAAACCAGGGATACCAGACTTGATGATAAGCTATTCCTTGTCTCGTAGATGGGAGGTTATATTTTTCTATGCCTGCAATGTACCAGACATATGAAATCAGGGAGGTCATTGAGGGAGGTGCACTCTGCTTCTATGCTTTAACGATAAAACTTTAGCCGCTGCCAAGAGATGGGCCAATTGTTTACGAGCGGAGGCATCTCTCTCTAGGATAAGATAGAGGAGAAAGTTCTATGGGTTTTTGATCAAAACAGAAGAGTTGACAACACAGCGGGGTGTTTGCTGGTACAATTTGCCCAATTTCGACGCATCCTATTCTGGCAGGACAGCAGTCACATTTTGACTGCTGCGTGAGAAGACAGTGTGGACCCAGCAACAAGTAAACATGCGACTGCTCCCAACGGTGATAATTAAGATTTTCCCCTATCCTTCCCCTTCTATTAGCCTAACCTTAACCCTCCATGCCTAAACCTAACCTTCTCTTTCTGCCAGCCTAACCTTAACCTTCTTTGTCCCACAGCCTAACCTTAACCTTCTGTGTCCCGCAGCCTAACCCTCCCCCTCTATGAGCCTGTCCCTGCAGCTCGGTGTCAGGGAGTGCACATTTCGGCATTGGAAACCAGGTACGTTGGTGAAATAGGGCTTTTCACTAGAAGTACCTATTCCCAATAGTAAAAATCATAATGTGAATCTTTTTGACCTGGATACAGCCACAATTCAGCTGTTGGCTGTAGCAGTGGTGAAATTGGGCTTATGGTACTGAGAACACCATTTCAACACACTGTATAAGCTTTCTTCTGCTTGATTATATGATGGAGTATCACTAGGGAGTAAATTATACTAAGCAATATCGTCCCTACAGTTCTGCAGAATACCTTATACCGTAGCTGCATGTGTTACGTGACTACACCTGTATTGATGGCAGAGCCAAAGATTGTGGCTATTTACCTTTGGCAGTCATGCTGTGGAGGACGTGTAGAAATGGCCAGATTTGCAAAACAGTAATTTTTGCAACAAGAACAAAGAGAAACCAGAAATGTGTTTGGTCTTCAAGAGTATTGTTATGGGAGTTTTATATATGCTTCCTTCTATTCTAATCAGCTTGTATCAAGTCTGTTACATTGCTTCAGTGCACTGAATGTTCTTATTATTTATCTATCATTGTATGTTTAATAGTTTTTTTTCCCTGACACAACAAATAAGACATACATAGAACAATTAACATAATAACACAAGCTTCTCATACATAATAAACAAAATAAAAACAGAAAATGATGTAAAAGTGATATTCTGGCATGTGTGACTGGAGAGATTCAGGATAAAGTAAAGGATGGCTGACGTGGTGAATGAAAAGCCTAGATAGCCACACCGCAAACTGTACAATATATTGTAATCACTGGAAGTGATCTTACCAAGCTGTATTGACAGACTGGGATTTAAAGACTTCACATAAATCTATAAGCTTGATACACTGCTTCCTGTAAGTACATATTCCGTATGTGTGGCTTTGAGATTTGAATATGGTTAACCCTTAAACCACTCTTTTCCTGCATAGGTTTATTACAATAAATTTCTTATTCAGTTTCCTGCAATATCTGCTGTGATTATCGATTATGGACGAGTAATATATTTACGTATCATTCACTTTTCCTATTGCAACTGCTATGCGTCTCAAAAGGCTTTGTGTTTTTATCAGGCCTGCTTTAATTTATAATTGAATGACAATATAAATCTTTTTAGACGTATATTCATACACGTTATACGTGTCCTGCATAAGTCATAGACGTAGCATAGAAGGGTATCACAGCATGGAAGGGAAGAGATGTGCCTTTCTGACATTTCATCAGGTATATAGCGGTACAGGGCAAAAAAAAAAATTGTAGCAGCCGTCACAGTACAGAATATAACGCTGTAAATGTTCCGAGGTAACGACCGTCTGCAAAGTTAATAAATGAATGCTATAAGTGTTCATTTATTTTCTGGTTCACCTGTCATGGAAAAGCGTGTGGACAAGTCCTGTTGGCTTAGGTGCTTCTTGTGTGACCTCCTATGTGTATCATTTTGGGCATCAGAGGTTAATGTTCCAGAGTGGACTGCATTCCTCCTTCCCATTACTGGGATTTATACAGCATGCTGATAATGTCCGCTGACTGGTACAAGGTGTGGCTGCCAAACACATATTTCCTCCCTCTGCAATTCATTTTAGACCATCCCTCCATGACTCAATGAGCTGCTGCAGAACGACCTTGGCAAACTGCGGCAGGAGAGAGAGAGAGCCTTACACAGCTTCATTAGTTTAAGTGCGATCAATATTGTCATTGCAGCTTAGTGCAGTTGATTTTATTATAGCAGAAGTTTTCTGGTGTAGATTATTTTTATTAAAAATAAAAATAAATTGTGTACATTTACCCCTGTGCAATCATGCTACCGGTGGCTGTATTCTCGTTAATGCTTTAATACTGGTCCAGTGTTACCTTGGCTTGAATGAGCATTTTAGGGTAACTGCAGTATGAGATGAACTTGTTTGATAACATAGGGATGTAACTGACTATCCACCAAAACTACAAGTGATTGTCTTTAAAATGACTCTTCTTTTCTATTTAATAATAATTCTTAAATAGCTTTATCAAGACACTGTTCCGAAGGGGTGTGTCCTGTGAATAGTTCCACCCATGCGTCTAGAACTGCCAACTGGAAAACTATTTCTCAATAAAAATGGCAGCATCCGTATATGATATATTGTCAGTGAATAATGATTTTAGTATTTATTGTGAAGGCTGTGAATAGGAGATCCGCTGACAACTTAATCTTTCAAAAAAAAAAAAAAAAAAAATAGGAAATGTTACAACAGATTAACAAGATTCCAAATTGTATTTTTCATTTCTGTCTCCATTATTGAAGTCACGTTGTCTTAGATAACTGACAGTTTATTATTACATCTTGGCTTCCATGAAAACGCCCATCTTTATAGTCTTCACTGCAGGGAAATGGGTCCCAAATTTAAAATTCTGTCGTCTTACTATAATGACTTCTTGCACACAAAATGAAGTGGAAGCTGCTCAGATCAATTTATAGCTTAATGCAAACAGGTGCTTGAAAGGCAGGGGGGGTAATCTGCTAGCAACAGAACCACAGCAAAGGAAATGTCACAGCTACTCTGCCATTAACCAGTAACAGACTGTATCATTCTGTCTGTAACATAAAACGCAGAAATGTCCGTTCTTATTTGCAAATATAAGATAAGCCACCAGCCACTGTCAAGGCCTTCCTGCTTATAGTGGCCTTCATTATGACTTCTTGAACTGAATAAGCATAAGATTACCAAAACCTTCAGGCAGATCACCCTTTCTTCAGGGAGTCTGCCTGATATTCAAGGATAGTAGTTACTACAGGTTTAACCATAGTTACCAACTATCTTAATATGCTTGTATGTTGATCATGACACATACATGAGTGTAACTTCAACTTGTCAGGCAAGATAAATGTTCACTGCACACCTGAATATTTTTCTTTGTTATACAAAAAAAAAAGAAAACCGTAATTACTTTGGAGAAACCCCAGACGTTCAGCACAGGAGGAGAGGCTGGTGTTCCTCTGCATTCCTGGAATGCTCTTTAACCTAAACTCCTTAATAACTTTTATCCTTGTAAATGCCATTTTTCATAGTTTTGCAGCATAGACCTATATACACACTTCATCTCTCCACTAATACACCCCATCTCAAGTCTAAACAAATGCTAGCCAGTTTACATTGCTCAAGTAAATAGGATGGCTTCTCCATGCACCGAACCCGGCCATTACACACTAAACATCTGCTCTAACATTTTACAGTCTCATGCAAGATGCTTGAAATAACAGACATGCTTGTGTCCAGCCGTGTTTTATATCTCCGAAAAATGTTTCAGATGCAACATATGTTAAAACAGATGCAGTCTTGGCGTTCACATAATGTTTGTGTTGTCTGCATGTTTAATGTACATTTTTAGATATCCGATTTCACAAATCATCGTCCTCTTAAACAGACTCACACTAATCAGTCATAGCAAATGCCTCTGAAATTATATGCAGAAAAATTCATAGTAATAGAGTTCACTGTTTCCGCTGAGACTGCTGTCTACGTAATTAAAGAGCTATTTATAATTGTATTTATTTATTTTAATAAGGCTATGGCAGAAACAATTTATCATAATTTTATATTTTGCTGTTTTATACTGTAAAGCTTTCTGTATTTTGTGATTACTGGGTGTGGGGGATTGCATATACATACCCAGACACCTGTAAATACACAAAAATAAATGTTTTAAGGTTAAAACTAGAAAATAGATATTGGTCATATAGATTTTGATGAATAGATATCAATAAATCTTACTCTCATTCTCTCTTATATTTTGGACCATAGCAGTTCCCAATATAGTCACCCATACTTGTAAAAACACTCAGGTAGTTTCTTGGCATGTTTTAACGTGTAATGCATTTAAACTGGATTAGAATGTATGCTATATAGCAATTTAAAGATTAATCTAGAGGAAAAACAAATAGAAGCATTTTTACACACACAAAAATAAAGGACTGTTATCGACCTACTCCTTAGCTTGGAAGTACGTTTAGATATTGCAAAACTACAAAATAAAGTTTTGCCAGTGGAAGGTATATGTGTAAGTGAAAGGACCAATCACAAGCCACAATCCAGAGATTGTGACATGTGATCAACCCACATGCCTCCATTATGTCTCTTCCCTATATTTGGACCATTGAAGCATAGAAACCATTTATTTATGTAGGGA
>WWET01000066.1:839868-850776 GCA_011038615.1 Limnodynastes dumerilii | reverse complement strand
TATATAGCACAATGTCACTAGCGAATCCTCTCCTCCTGACGATGTCCATTGAGCGAGGAAACGCATAGGAGCGCCACAAACCTTTCACGAGCACATCTCCACAAATCTCACTTGGACCTAACCGCTTCATTGAACATTTATACTCCTACCTTCCAGGACGCTGGGAAAAAGTACCAGAGACTTAAATAGAAGCCGACCACGGTCTGTTGCAATATTTTACTTTTTATTTGTTTCAGAGTTTTATTCAAGAACTGTTTGTTTGTGTAAATAAATATATCTTCATTGGAAAGATTTATGTATCTCGAGTGCACCATTAAGTGCCCCCATTCCATTTGATACGATTTTAACCTTTGTGTTACAGCTGCAAGACTTTACCTAATCAGGGGGAAGCCGCGGTCTATAGTGATCTCGGTAGAAAAAAAATATATATATATAATTTAGTGGTATCTTGTTTGTGCACGCGTCTGCTTTTTTTATAGATAGGGAGCGCCATCTTATCCATTATATTTCTTTTACAATTTCTTGACTACATTACAAAGAAAGGGAATGCATTTTATATTCTTATTCATCATGAGAACTACAATATTGGGACATTCTTGATTGGGGTCAATTGTTCTCAGCAACCAGTAATTAGCCTATGCTTTTTTTTTTATTATTATTATTATGATATGGAAAGAAAATGTTTAATTTGTTCTAATTGTCAGCTCTGTCTGCTTTTGGCAAATGGAGTTCTCTGGCAAGCGCTTGTTATGTTTCCTTTGGGACTTTGGTTTGCACTTTTCATTCTCTCTGAAGTATTTGCTTTGTAAGCAGCAGCGTTGGCTAGCCATTTGACATTTAAATGATTCTAGTCTTGTTTCTTATCTCCATGTCCATGTTCAGTTTCTCACAATGCTGACGCAATCAGAGGTTTGACCCTTTCCAGTTGACGTATTGTATTTGCGATGGGATATTTGCTTCTGCCTGGGAAGATGTCAATTACCCCATGGCAGGTATAGGCACTGCAGATGTTGTGAAACTACATGTCCCATCATGCTTTGCCAAGTTTCAGCTATGCTTATGCTGGTGGAGCATGCTGACCGTTTAACAAATTGTGGTGTGCCATTGGCTGCCTAAGCCTAACATTGACTGCCTAAGCCTTCCGTTGCTGCCTAAGCATACCCTCCAACATGACCCTTTCCATTAGGTACAAAATACTCTGCTCCCTTGCTTCCAACTGTCACTTACTATGGTAACCACCTTTGTTGAAGACGCAAATCGTTTTTTAAATATCAGTTGATTCATTTAAACCAGGTGAGTGACGTTTGGAAGCTCAGGAGCAGTTTAAATTGTACCCATTGGAATGGGTCATGTTGGAGGGTCTGCCTAAGTCTGTCCTAGGGAATTGTTGTGGTTAGACCAGGTCAGTGTTTCTCAACCTCTGTCCTCAGGACCCCCCTAACAGTCCATATTTTCTAGGTTTCCTTAAAGAATCACAAGTGATATAATGAGCAGCACCTGTGGAGCTTTTAAAATGTGACAGTTAGTAATGAACACACCTGTGCTCCAGCAGTGACACCTGGAAAACATGCACTGTTAGGGGGGTCCTGAGGACCAAGGTTGAGAAACAGTGGACTAGGAGCATGTGGGTTTATTAAACTAGATTGAGAAAGTGACAACCATAACTTTGTGAACACAAGAGGACACTAATGTACACACTGATTTTATTTTTGTCGACAGCTCAGTCATGCTCACATTTGATAAATTACATTTACATGAGTTTACTAAACAAACTTTATTTAAAGCATAATATTTATTTAACTCGTAATGTTTCTTACTTTGTGTGATATTTATTGGTCCTGTGCCTGGAAATTGTTGACAACTATGGCATACCCTCCAACATTTCACGGCCAAAAAAAGGTATACTTGACCACCAGAGGAGGCGTGTCTTTGTCACTCGTGTCTTTGTCCCTAGTGTCTTTGTCACTAGGGGGTGTGTCAGCTAGAGGGGGCGTGTCTAATCCTACCTGTGGTGCAGATTTTTCCCTATTCTTTTTTTCCACGTTACTATTGCAGGTTGTGACCTAATATAAAGTTAAACCCCTAGAAATGAGCAGCAATTATTGTACTTTAAACAGAACTGTTAGTTTAAAATAAATAATAGAACAAATCCATCTGAAACACACAAAGGGGAAAAGTAACAACCACCACAGGAATTAACCAGTACACAGAACAAATGCAGGTAAGAACAGGACAAAATAACAGAAATAGTACCAAGACACAGTAAGAAACACTGCAGAGCAGACTTACCAGTCCTCTATGGCTGACCCTCACATCTGCTGTCACCATCTGACACCTCTACTTCTTCCATGCTGCTGGGCTCTCATGAGTCTAATCTCCAGTAGCAAGCCCTCTTTCCAATGCACTCTGATACTTCCTGATCCCTTTTCCTTCCTCGGATTGGCTCCCCAGCCTGCCCATCATCTTTAGGATGATCTCTTGTGGGCGGGGCTATGACGTGGCGAGTCCTGATTGGCTTGCCAGCGTCTCTACATTCAAACACCCTGCAGTGAGTCTGGGAAGCTGTAAATTCCCGGTACAAGTCGGTACAGACGTATAAAAAAACGGTACTGTACCGGCCAAATAGGTACAGTTGGAGGGTATGCTATGGCATAAAAATTCTCTTTTATGCTTCTTTGCATTTTTCAACAGAAAATTTGGGCTTCTATACAGGGTTTCAGTATTTGCACTGCCCGTTACACCTTATAAAAATCATATTTTGTATGCTGAAGTATTTTCTTAAGTGAATATTAGAATAATAGGCCTGTATTTCTAGAGAGATATTGTTAGTGGAGTACATTACCATAACAATAAATGGGAACGTCCTAAGATGACCTGACACTGTGACTGAAGAAGGAAGATGGGGGAGGCAGCGAGACAGACCCAGGAGAGGGGAATAGAATAACAGCATGCTATAAAATCTGGGCCTTGTGCTTTTTGGAACCATCAATGTGAATGTTGTTTCCGCATATAATATATAAATAAAGCTTCCATTTGGCTCAGGAAGGAAGGCTTCTGTTACAAACTACAGTAATGTTAACTTAAAGTATAATCGCAATATCAGCTTGCGTTTTAATGCCATGTCTCTATTTATTATTAGTATTTATTTTAAAGGAGCAGCCATGTGAACACGTATTCGTACATGAAATGTTTGTGCAGTAGTCTCTAGTGTTTATATGCATATATTTATTGCTGCTTGGTCTGTAAGGCTCATATGGTGTGGTTGCTACATCACATCCCTGGCTCTTGAGTTTTACTCCTGACCATGGACCTGTCTGTAGAGTAGTTTTATTCGTGTTCCTGTGATTACAGTGGTTTTCCTTCCACACTACGAGAAAACAAGCTCATTAAGTCTTATTGGCTGCTGTTGACCAATGTGGGTGCGATTAGTGAATTTAGACAACCGGACAGTCGCTTTGAATGACAAGTTTTCCCTTTACACTATATAAATCAACACATTGCTGATCTTCTGAGACTTGTAGTTCCACGAGAGCCAAGGCGCAAAGACCAGATCCTGACCTCAGAAATTGGAGTGTAGCAGCAGTGTAGATTTAAAGCGTATGTTTGCTGTATCATAATGCGGGGTACACACTGGGGCTTTTCAGCAGATAATCTTTCCAATCACACAGTCAAAAGACCGTTTCACCAGATATCTCACCAGCGTACTGTCCAAAGACCTCCTAATAGACACAGTATACATTTGCAAAAAGCTAAATATACATTCTCATCGTTGATCTGGCATATTAGGAGCTTCAAAAATCACAGACCGTTTGAAAAGATTCCTAATTTTTTTGTTATGTTTATATTGTCAATAATAATAATAATAGTGTTTGACTTGAGGATAAAATGTGCTTTAATTATTTGTACGCCCCCTCCCTAGTTGTAATAGTGTGAGATATTTTATATATGTACTGTATACTGCACAAATCCTCACTCCGATCTGATTGGACTGTGGCCACATACTCACAAATACTATGGGAACCGGGACAATCGTTGTAAACCAGCCGCTTTTGAGAGATATTCCTGTGTCATGCCAAAAGAATGATTAAATACAGTCTTATATTGTGACCTAACTCTAGTAACTAGGGGCCGTATGCTGAGCTCCGGCCGCATTGCATTTGCGTCCGGAGTTTTCAGAAAAGTTACTTCTTGCAACGTAGATTGCGTATACGCGGTCTTTAAGACAGCGTATTACTGCGTATGCGCAGTAGCACTTTTCTGAAAACTCCGGCCGAAAATGCAATGCGTCCGGAGCTCTGCATACGGCCCTAGATGAGCTTTTTGCATGTTATTTCGGATAATTGCATTTAAGCCATATATAGAAAAGGTTGAGAAAATAAATGCTTAATAGTGGAGTTTAATGCATGTGTTTGTATATATTTGCAGTAAGAATTTATTACATTGATGCAAACGTTTTCTTAGTAGGGAGGGATTATTTACTTATTTGTATAAAATACTGATCCACCCCAACCTCTTTTGTTTGACTCTTTGAAACTTTGAACTGGGCATAGTACAAGTAATTGATTTATGCAGCTCTATGGGCTAAGATGGTTAGACAACTGATTTATGTGAACGTTACTTGCTTTCTCTCTGCCACATAACTAACTCTCTCTCTCTCCTTTTCTTAATGCACCTGCCTTCTGTAGAGCATAGGAGGCTCAGTGCTGGTAAGTAATGGTCTGTCACCCTGCCTCTCACATAGTCATTCCTCACCACTGCATCAGGTTCATGATGTTGCATTAAATGTGCAGACTCATTCCGTGTTTACCTTCCTTAAGCAAATGATGGATTACAAACCTCAGCTGTTTTGCTACGTGGCACCAAAGATTTGCTGTTTATATTCTGATTTGGTGGAAAAAGAAAAGAACATTTCACAGTAATATCTATTAAAAAAAAAAAAAAAAGAGATTCACCTGCATGGATGATCAAATGGATCCATTTTTGTTCATGTTTTTGATTCTGACGTCCTTTGCAATTCAGCTAATGATCCAGCATTTTAGTGCACATTGTAATAGCTTTTTCCTTGCCTTGTATACTTCTATACCAAACAGTCATATGTACTTTGTCAAGATTCCATGTATCTCTTATGTTATAGTCATAATCTGTGCACTATGCACTATCGTAGCTAGGGTTCAGGACCTGCGCTACCACAAGGAGCTCAGGGACACCAGCTTTGGCTGTCACCGCAGAGCACACAAGCTGTGACCACTTATATTGCACTGTAGGGCACTGTCACAAAGGGCATTTCACTCACCTGTTTATCATAGTTTTCACTATTTACAAGTTATTTTTACAAGCACCTATAAACTTAAACATTCTTTATGATTACTACATAAACCTCATTTTACTATTAATGCCATCCATTTGTAAAATGCATTTATTTGATGTATTTGCATGTATGAATTGTTGGAATGATGCTAGTATAAATGTATATAGTGTAGATTTATATATGTGATGGGACTTGGTTACACCTAAAGTGTCGCATGGTTTCTTATGTCTGTTCTATAGGAACCTTTTTTTGTGCCGTATCACCGTCTTTTTTTTAATATATATATTGAGAGCTTCGGCTGACATCAAGCTTTAGATCTTTAATTCCAGCACTTACCTTGATGTATTATATTAAGCTTCCCACATTTCTGCAAGGGTGAGCAAGATGATAGGGAAGGATTGTCATGAAGACAATTATAGGCCATTTCTCTGGTACACTTGAGTGGGAGGCTGCTGAAGGATTTGCAATCTAGTGAAGAGATTGGTTAATGACTGCAATCATGTTTGCAGCCTATGCTTGTAAGTGTAAGGTCTTCTCTATCATTTTTGCCTCACTGTTCTTTGCAATTTGATAAAATGACAACTGTTTCTTCAGTGCTTACCATCAGGATATATGAGGACAGCAGTGTGTTAAAACTTGGGCCCGTATTCAGAGTACTGGACGTGTAACATATATATGTCCAGTGTTTAGCGATTTTTACGACTGCACATGCGTAGTAATTTTTTTAACGTAATCTACGTATCTTTTTCTTACATAGATTGCATAAATGCGGTCTCTCAGACTTCAGTATTCTTTTTGACTAGTAGTTCTACCACAGTCGACGTGATTTAGGGCTTGAGTCTTGGCTGCAATACTTAGGGCTGAGAACGCAGAACAGTCCAGACAATCCTTTTAAGCTACCAGTAAGGACGTTTGTGCTCCACACTGCAGGCCTCCAAGCATGTGAAGCTCCAGTGTCCTCTGTCGTACGCTCCTTGGTGCAGGCAGGACTCATCAGTAGAGCCCTATAAAGCCATGTCACCATATTTGTTATAGCCAAGAGGGCACAGCAAAAAGTCATTGAAATACGGAGTGATTTGGCATTATACTAGTCAAAAATTCTATTCTATGCGAGTGCCAAAGCCTATGAAGAAATGCTTGTTATGAGGGGGCGTTGAGTGGTTTTCAATTCACCGCAGTCTGGATGCTAGCCACCAATTACCTAATGTGCCTTTAGAGTTTTAGTTTAGTTATATACAATGCTTCAGTTGGAAAAAGTTTTCGTCTACTGTTATCAACTCATGGCTGTTATATTGGACATGTATCCACAGCCATTTTGATTTGGTATCTGCATCTAAAGCTGGGTACACACTGACAAAATAAAAACGATTATTCAATAATAAAAAGATAAACTCACGTTTATCTGACAATCCTGCAGCTGTACACACTGGCACGATTTTACACTGGATCGTTCCCAGAAGTCCTCTCTGGTAAGCAGACACACATACAAAACCACAGATCATAACATCTTGATCCGTGATTTTTAGGAGCTGCTAAAAATCAAGATCTAACGATGCAGGGCAGAATCTGGAGATTCTCTGCATCGTTGGACAGTACACACTCAAACGATTTGAAAGCTATCTAACGATTATCCTATGATTTAAAGGATAATCGTCAGATATCTCTCCAGTGTGTACCCATTTTAACTTCCAATACTAAATCGTCGTGCAATCCTAACTCCCCTCGCTCACGCAGGACTCTGTCAGCATACAATCTTCATTTCCTTGTTTTTTGTGGGGACAGTGTGACAGTCAGGATTGTATGTAAGGGCTTAACCAAGCCCTTAAGCTGGCCATACACTAGGAAGATTATCGGTCCCAGCAGGGGGTGGGCCGATAAACGGGACAATTTCCCGCTAGGGAAATGTCCTCTCTGACAGTTTTGAAGGTATACTTCTAAGCTGTCAGAGCAGCTTTATACATAGATCAGCAGCAGCGTTTATTACAAGGATAGGGAGCCATTCAGCTTGCTGCTTGGCTCCCTTAAAATATCGTTTTAAATCAAACATGCTGAAAGATCAAATAATCGTACAGAGCGTTTCTGGTGCTTTTTTTTTGACGTTTCAAAAATTGATCTGTACCATACACTAGAACGATTATTTGCCCAATCACCCAATAATTGGGAAATCGGGCCGATAGTCGTCTAGTGTATGGCCAGCTTTACTGTACTCACTTACCTCCCCCCACCACTATGCATACCTGAATACACAAACCGCCCTGCAGTTGCACAGGGTTTGACGGTGGCAGGCTATGTTTAAGGTTAGTGCTTAAGAGGAAGGTTAGGGTTAGGCTATGGCAGGCTAAGGTTAGAGTTTAAGGAGTAGGTTAGGGTTAGGCTACAGGGCATTGGGGCTTAAGGTTAGGCTGTGGGACATGTAGGGTTAAGGTTAGGGCTAAAGAAGTGGAAGGTTAGGGTTAGGCTGTGGCAGGCTAAGGTTAGGACTTAAGGGGTAGGTTAGGGTTACACTGTGGGGTATGCAGGTTTAGGGTTAGGCTGCGGGACATGGAGAGTTAAGGTTAGGGCTAAAAAAGGGGGATGTTAGGGTTAGATTATGGGAAACCGATAGAGTTAAGGGCAGGGTTAGTTACCTTTTTGGCAGATGACTCATCGCCACCGCTTTCAGATGTATACTACTAAGTGGTCTTTCGAAATTAATGGTGATCATGCCGTCAAACCACACTTTAAATATGTTAGCCGTTTCCCTGTGATCTAATGATGTGAGGAATTGACACTTACCTCCGGAGAAGTCTGTTGCTACACATGTAGATCTTCACCACAAAAAACAGCTGTAATATCCTATATTTAAACACATCTTGTAACTCTGAAATTGCATTGGAAAACCACATACCTGCCTGGAGCCTAGGAAACAATGTCAGTATGACCTAGTGCTTGTGTACACAGTACATACTTGCATGTGTAGGCAGGTTTCACTTCCATCTGTACGCCTCCGATCTCACTAAAGTATGTCCTAAAGAGGCCTCCCTTTCATCTAAGCAGCGGGTTATTGCAGTTGGAATGCTCTCTATTTTATTGTACTACAAGTAATTGCTAATTTGGTCATGTGATATCACGCCATACCGTTTCCCAAGTCTAAAATTGAACATTTTCATAACCTGTTGTTTGGTGCTGTCAGACCTATAACAACCCGAATAGTGCTTCTGATGGCACACAAAAAAAATGCTTGACAGCCCAAATAACTTTTTAGTTTTACAGTTACATCTGCTTCAGGAACACATTCTTGCTAGACTGCTTCCTATGACTTGCTATTAAGCTATCACCAGAAACTCCCCTGTACTTTGCAATGGTCTGCGCACTGTGCACTGCTTGTTAGCAGGGCAGACAATAGACTTATGCTTTATTCATGGATCTAAACGTGTAGGGAGGAGATACCAAACATAATTACTCTCTCCTGCACTGGCTTTGTGAGGAGAAAAGAGAAGTATTTTCTGTGATGCGGACTCCCTTTGTGAGCCACATATGAATATATGAATGTCTTGTTTAGTGGAAAATAATGGCTACTGCCCTTAGTTATTAGAATAGAACAGTGTAGATGGCTAGCGTGTCAGAAGACTTTGAATCGCAAAACTTGCGAGCAGAGCGATTCTGGACGCATTCTTAGAAGTTGGTCGTGGATGGGGAAATAGAGAATTCTCAAAGGAAAGCATTTAGCAGTTACTGAAGCATGAATAAACACAGTTTCTGCAAATATTTAGTCTTGTAAATAATTTGTGAGGATAATTGCTATGTTCTGCTAGTTCTGTTTGTTTTCATGTTTTTGTTTTGCTTTCTTTTAGATGTGGCAATGTATACTACTTGCAATGGACACTGGCTACCTTACGTTCTATGTAAAAGTAAAATGGCGGATCATAGCGCTGTGTTTACACGCCTTTCCCACATGTTTTGCTTTGGAGAAACGTTATTATATTGGTAATAAAATATATAATGTTTACATACAATCTAAGTACAATAATTAAACTTTACATTGTCTTTAGATGCCTCTAGAAATGATTCTCATATTCTCATCTTCACATGCCTCTAGAAACACCATAACATGTCTATAAATGACTCTCAGTCACATTCTCATATTTTCACATTATTGCATGTCTCCACATCTACTTTCTCTAGCAATGCCCCTCATCTTCATTTGCCTCCAGAAACTCCCCTCACATTCTCTAGAAAAGCCCATCACATTCTCACCTTCACACTCTCATATGCCTCCAGAAACACCCCTCACATTCTCTAGCAATGCCCCTTACATTTCACCTTCACACTCTCATATGCCTCCAGAAACACCCCTCCCATTCTCTAGCAATGCCCCTTACATTCTCACCCTTATATGCCTCCAGAAACACCCCTCCACATTCTCTAGCAATGCCCCTTACATTCTCACCCTTATATGCATCCAGAAACACCCTCAAATATCTCTAGAAATGTCCCTCACAGTCTCATATGCCTCCCGAAACAACCACACATTATCTAGCAATGCTCCTTACATTCTCACCCTTATATGTCTACAGAAACACCCCCTGAAATGTCCCTCACATTTTCATATGCCTCCAGAAACACCATTCACATCCTTATCCACCGCCAGAAACACCCCTCACATTCTCTAGCAATGCCCAGAAACAACCCTTACATTCTTAAATACCTCCAGAAACAAACGAGATGTCTCTAGAATACCCCTCACATCCCTCTCTTAACCCCTAATGCATCTCCAACACCTTCCACCCCCTGGATATATCTGCAACCTGTTTCCCATATTACATCGCATCTTCTCCATTGTAGTTTACAGTCTAAATTCCATGTTTTTGGAGGGTGGGAGGAAACCCACACAGACATGGGTAGCACATAACAATTCTCTAGAAATGCCTTGTCAGGGAATCAAACGCATGTCTTCAGCGTGCTGTCTGCAGAATCCTCACTGTGCTTTATAATGCCGCTTGCATGCGCAACATGGTTCCTCTTTTTGGGTTAGACAGAATTTTAGTCTGTCTAGGACAGAATACAATCGCATTGGGTAGCACAGATACACAGAACCGCTGAGGAAATGTGCAGTACTAATAAAAGTTAGTTCAATTGAAAGCAACATCAATAAATATAAAAGGCATGTAATATTAAAAGGATGGTGCCTTGTTTGGTCTTTTGTTTTATCCAGCTTTTTTTTAAATATTTTGCATACACATCAGGTAATCTCTAGAAAATGTTGCTGTTCTCAGTGTGCACCACATGGTGGCAGTAGCAGTTACCAGTCTTAAAAACTTTAAACTACGCAGAGTTTTGCATCATATTACACTTTCCACTCTTCACATTTTATACCACGTTTTGCTGCTCCTTTTATAACCTAAAACGGTAGTTTTCTGTGTATGAAGCAGGGGCACGGTAACATGGCAACAGTGGCTTTGCCCGATATTTTGTTGACCTGTAGTCATTTTAGAACGGGCAGCTTTATAAATGTTTGACAGTGTCTGGTAATAAGCAGCAGGCAGTGTACAGTTATGTGGTCACTGTGACTTTGTTATAGCACACAAGATGTCAGCATGTTTCGCTGCTACAACGCATTC
>WWET01000066.1:800940-828784 GCA_011038615.1 Limnodynastes dumerilii | reverse complement strand
TCCCTACAGACTCATTACTTATATCTCTGAGAGCTGCTGTTATCATGTTATTAGCAGGGGTGACAATGTAGTTAGTGGAAAATGTCTCGGTTTCCATATACCCAGCTTGGTTTTCATATTTTGCAGTGTTGCGGCTTTAACCTAACGTTTAACTTTTTTTTTTATCGTTAATCCTTAAAATATCTTGCTGTTGTTTTATTATACTTACCACTGTCAGGCATCAGTGGCTAATCCGTGACTCTTTCACCCTGTAATAAGGATGACTCCCTAAATGACATAACAGGTGGTAATTTGTTCTGCCCTCCTCACACAGATATGAAAGTAAGGAGGATGATACCTAATGTGTCCCCTTAGTGACATGTACTTACATTGGACATAGTGTCAGGAATGGAGAGGACCCAGGTGTTGGCAATGATAATGCCTGTAATGTGCACATTGATCTGATTAGAGATGTCATTATAGGCGATGTGTACATACAGATGGGAGTAGACATGTCTGTTCTACAGTTTGTGTATATGCAGATGTGAATAGGGATGTATGTACACACAATAGCAATATCATTATCTATAGCACACCTGGCCAACCTGCACCTCTCTCATTTAGGTTTTGTAGACCTACAAGTTCCAGAATGCTCCTAGAGCATAGCAAAAGGTATAGCTGGCATTGGATGCTGGGGCTTGTAGTTTCCCAACACTCATCTATAGTGTGTACATAAAGATGTGAATAGGAATGCCCTTTTCAACAGTGCATACATGCAGATGGGATTAGGGATATCATCTGTTATGTGTTAGTTAACAACCCGTCAAACTGAAGGAAAAAATAAGAGTAAGATTACAATTGCTTCCCTTTCCTTGTTTCGGTGGTGGTATACTCTCCTCACACACACCACCTTACCTCTCTTCTGCCACTGACCAGTATATTTCCGGGATGCCTACACTCATTGGCCCATCCCCTTGTAACTCATTTATAAATATGAGGAGTAGCGTTTGCCTTGCACACCTGCCCCCTCCTGCTAATGGCCAGCCTACTCTGGGATGCTGCTCTCATTGGCCCACCCCCCCTGCCGCTAATTTATAAAGGTCAGGAGCAGTGTTAACCTTTTATAGAATAGATAGAGAGATGATCAGGGATGTCATTACATACTGTGCCTGCATATAAGACATAACATTATCTGTGGTGGGGAACACGCACAACACACCTACCCCTCTCTAACAGTAGTATAGTATAGATGACATTGTCTACAGTGTGCAAATCAGTGTTAATATTGTTAACAGTATGTATATACACTTGAGAGTAGGGATGACCTTGCCTGTACAGTCTTATTGCTATAGCATAGTGATATTGCCTATATATTGCATGTATCTCTCGTGCACTCTCTCTCAGGAGTCAGGAGGACTGTCCCCACGTGCTACATATACAGTATTTTTGATAAGGAACTTTTAGTTATCAACACTTACTTCTCACAGGCACCAAAATTTCACTCACACCTCTTTTCCCTTATCTATCAATTCTGGCACAAGTTATTACATTCTGACAGCTGATCAGCCGCTCCTATGTGACTTGAGTCTGTGAGATTTGTTCCTCTCTTGAAAGCTGCTGTTAAAATCGGAATAATCTTAACCCTTTGTGAAGCTCGGTGCTGCGGTAACAAAGCATAGATCCCTCTCCTGCAAGGTTTTGAAGTTATGCATTACAATTGATACAGTTGTTGACCTCAATTCAGCAGGGTGCTCGGGTGCAATACAGAATGAAGGGAACATTTGTGTGTCTCTGGTTCTACACAAGGAAACACTACTTTAATCATTATTTTTCTCTTTCTTTTTGTGTCATTATATGTGCGTATGCTTAATGACTGTACACAGCACATCTAACAAATGAACTTAACAATCATGTAGGTGTGCAGGAGATTCATATGTAAACATCTCAATTTCAAGTTGCTTTGCATAAACATGAACACGCTAATTCATAGGAAAATAGACTGCACAGACCATGGATGCTATGTAGAGGCTGAATATGTATGCACATAATAACATTAGAGACTGGCTTATTACAGTTTACCCCTTACTCATAAATGAAGATTTATGGGAAATAAGCACTTGAGGACATGTATGCACTTAGATCAGTTCCTTCTTGGGGGACTGGTTCTGCAACATGAGTTAAAAGGGATTTTCCACATGAAAATGTATTTATACATGAATTTCTTCATAATATGCCTGATGATTTGTTCTTAAACATAGTTCTTTTGTTCATTTATATATGCATAACATTAATTAGTAATGCTGAATTATTGTTCTGGTGTATGAAATGATTCCACTATGCTCTTATCCACTGGATTTATAATGAGATTATCTTGATTATATAAATGCATTGTTAAAAGGCACAGAAGATAGCTGCTATGAAGATAGCTGCTATCGTGGGGGGCTGGGGGGTGTACTAGTAGGTTCATTTTTTAAGGTTAAACTGGTTATTAACTCAAGGGGAAATATGTTCTCTTTTTTCCCCGGAGCAAAAATGTGTAGCTAATGCTCTGGTGGACCTACCACTGCTACAGCTGAATTATTGTTCTGGTGTATGAAATGATTCCACTATGCTCTTATCCACTGGATTTATAATGAGATTATCTTGATTATATAAATGCATTGTTAAAAGGCACAGAAGATAGCTGCTATGAAACAGCGTAATGCTAGGACCGTATATAGACATGAGCAGAGGTGGACGTCAAGGCTATAAGTAGGGGTATGTGATAGGGGTGGTCTCCCAGGGCACACAGTGGAAGGGGTGGGGCTGGGGGGGTTCATTTTTTAAGGTTAAACTGGTTATTAACTCAAGATTAGGGGAAACATTTTCTCTTTTTTTTCCCCGGAGCAAAAATTTGTAGCTAATGCTCTGGCGGACCTACCACGGCTACAAAAACTTTACCGTTCATGTGTTAAATTGGCTGTTTGACAACTCATTTGTGATTTTGAGATTTTGAAGGACTTTTCCAGGCTAGGGTTAATACCCTGTATCCATAGTAACCATAGCAGTGGTGCAAATTCAGGGATAGTATCAGCAGCTGATGTTACAGAGCAGCGGTCTCTCAAACTTCTAGCATTGCCTCCACAGCTGAGACTGATGCGCCACACATGGATCTCACAGCTTGCCGGATAGCAAAAGCATGACTGCTACTGAATGTTGCTGTAATCGTACACACAGATAGCAAGCGGCATTATGACTGCCATTGTGAGTCTAATTTGTCCCTTTTACTGTTTGGTCCACCAATACGGAGAGGATTGCATTTTCCACATGTCGTACAGATCATTTGTGATGTATGAATGCACACAGATTAGCTTCAGTATATGCGCTGCACTTATCTGTGCTATTTACCTGAGATAGAGCAACATTTTACAGGTTTTAGCCAGAAGGACTCCTTTTGTTTGGATAATGAGTGCGCAGGGGGGTTCTGCTGTTTGCTATGTGAGTTGTGTGCACAAGGAAACGTCATTTTGTGGAGATTTGTGGCTGTAGACATAAAAAATAAACACAACGACTCGCTAGTCAAGCTCAGCCACTCCATTAGTTAGTCGAGAGATTTCAGCTGATTAGGAAGATCAATTTTTGTACTTTTAGCTAATTTGGCTGACTTGTCAAATTGTTTTCCCATATTAATCAAGAAAATTGACCTAAATTGATATTGAAATTGATTGTAAATTAAAAAAGAAAAGTAATAAGTGCATGTGTTTGTGGGCGTCCTCCATATGAATGAATACTCTGGACTGGATTCCCTGGGCGGATCTGGATCTAGAGCAATTACCAGCGTGGCATGAGACAGAATAGGGGGTGGGGGTTGGTTTATAAGCACCCAGCATTGTATCCAGTTTTTTCATGCTGCCCCCATTTTTACGTGAGGACAGTGCAAACATTTTACTGTAGGGTCAGCGGTATGTATATCTATGCAAGCAAGTAGATTGGCCTCCCCTCACCTGTATGGCGTACAGCGCAGTATTATCGTAGGACTGGATACTATGCTATTGTAATCTGTATGACCGTTATTTTCTATTTTATTCTTTCACCCAAATATTTACTATTGCAGATTAGGTCATTACTTTTTATTTGTATTTTATTTTCATTTGTAGCATAATGTTTTGGGTGCGTATTTATCTAACCGCACCCTCAAATGCCCAATTAAATGCTTCCCCGCGCCCACTTTCACGTAACTTCTACCATACAAATAAAAACCACGCCCTTCCGTACGTATGTCCCTAAGTGCGATTCACAACTACTTACTGCATAAATACTATGTAATGTGCGTGGAAAAAGTTACCACGCATGCGCAGTTAATCCGCTCCTAAAAATACACACGTAACCCCACGCAAAAACGGGTCTGTGAATACAGTCCTCGGTTTTTAACTTGTGTGGAAATTGGGTCCTACAAGTTTGAGTTCTGGAATAGAATAGAACAAGGTAAGAAAACAGAAAAAGGAAAAAGAGGGGAATGGAAACAAGTGGTATCTGTATAATAATAATACAATATAATAATAATAATATACACTATCATTAAAATCATCCCATTGACCCGCATTGAGCCACTCCCCTCGCTAACAAAGCGTTCTCTTCTGAGCTGAAGATGAATTAGATGCCTGAGTGTGGGGACGATTACAATGTCTCCCCCCACACACTAGCGTCCGTGCCTGCCCCACCGCTATTAACCCTTTGGAAACTTGACTAAACGGATGTCTGGATCCATATCTGTACATTAACCATGGCGCGTGCACATGCACAGAATGCAGGCATTTCACGATGCTAGCAATGGGGAAATGACCCCTTTTCTGAAGTCTGAATCCAGTTCAGTGTGACTAAATTGTAACTAAAATCAGATTTCTAAGGGCCATTTTCGCTGGGCTGCGGGTTTGGAAAGGTGGAGATGTTGCCCATGGCAACCAATCAGATTCTAGCTCTCACTTTCCTATTACACACTGGAAGATGTGGGCTAGGATCTGGTTGCTATGAGCAACATCTCCGGTTTTCCTTTCCCGCAGCTTAGTAGAAATCGCCTCAAGAATTCGTGTGTGTGTATGTATATGTGTGTGTGTATGTATATGTGTGTGTGTGTGTATATGTGTGTGTGTGTATGTATATGTGTGTGTGTATGTATATGTGTGTGTATGTATGTATGTATGTGTGTGTGTGTGTATGTATATATGTGTGTGTGTGTGTGTGTATATGTATGTATATGTGTGTGTATGTATATATGTGTGTGTGTGTGTGTGTGTGTATGTATGTATGTATATGTGTGTGTATTGTATATGTGTGTGTATATATATTATATAAAGGCAAGGGGGCTCATTTTGGGAACGTGTATTCGAGACTGGGACAGAAATAGTTGTTTCTTGGTTACTGGGCTGGTAATGAGGAGATCAACAAAGAAAACTTGACCTCGTCTGCCAGTGAGACATAAAAATGTGTTCACAAACGACATAATTTATATGGATAATTATAACAAATAATGCCCATGGGGACAGCTCGGTCCGTCAGTGGTGACGGGTAGTTATGCCTCAGCTGATGATGGGACTGGGAAGCAGGGGAAATAACTTTGTGTTGGCAATATCTGTGCTTTTCAGTGGCAGGATTTGCCGGGTTGAAGTAGTTTACACGTCAGTCTTCGGAGCTTGCAGGATTTGCATGGGATGCTGACATTAACCTGTCATGGATCTGTGGCTGGAGCACGTTATGGTTATGTGTGAGAGAGCACTGGTGAGGCAATGCCCCCCGCCCCCTGTCACATAGCAGCTGGCCCCCTCCCCTCCTTTGCTTTTGTATGCACATGCAGGGACCCTGAAGAGGCTGTGAAGAGAATCCCCTAAAGCATTTACTCTTTGTCTTGTGCTGTGTGTCAGGCTCTCTCTTTGCCTGCCTCCCTTGCCTTGTAGAGAGACATTGCTTTAAATTCCCACCCCAGCAGGATACCCCCAAACACGCTCGCTGTTGGAACAAGACCATAGTGGACCTGTCAGCCTTCAAATCCCAGTCACCTTCCGGTATTTGTGCACTTTGCTAGTAGCCCGGGAATGTGAGCAGCTGCACAGCTTCTGTGGAGGTAGAGAAAAGAGAAAATTAGTTGTTTTAAAGACTTTAAAAGCCGTGCATCCTGTGTCTTATCTTGGAAACAGAGCAATGAATGAATGTGCTATGAGACCATAGTAATGGAGTAATTCTGCAGAAGAGACTACGTGCAAAGTGTTTTGGATAAGCACTGCAGGTGAGCCCTTCTTTACCTATACAGAAACTTGCCTGTGTGCACCAGGCTGGTCCTGAGCTTGTGTTTAGCTGCAAGCGCCGCTCTTCTGTCATACATGCCTCTGACGAGACTGTAGACCTCTGCTATCCCTCCTCTGCAAGACGTTGCCCCTCTTCCCTTTCTCTCTTACTTTTCAGTGCTTTCCTGGCTGATGAATTAGCAACCTTTTTTTTTGTGTGTGGGTTTTGCAAGGACCAGCATTTGATGAGCCCCGGGAGCCTGAACTCTTCTTCCCCCCTGAAGGCAGAATTGAGAAGTGGTTGTTAAGCTGCCTGAGAAAAGCACCAAAGAACGCAGTGACGAAACTCTGTGCTGGTGCTAAAAGAAGTGGGGGTGACAGGACCATAGGGGGTGGGCAGTGCTGTCTGCATGGAGTGAGAAGGCGAAAGGAGGGGGGGGGCAATGGATAATAAAGTAGCAGTGTATTTCATTGGAAGGAGGATGGCATGTATATTGCTGAGAAAATGGAGTGCCTAGGAGTAAGAAAGGAGAAGCAGAAGTCAAAGCAAGGAACTTTTGTGCTTTAAAAAGAAGGGGATTTTTTTTTATTTTTTTTGCTCCTTGTTTGAGAAAGTTTAAGCCTTAATTCCTTTATTCTGCGATGTTCCAGCAGTAGGTGGAAAGCTCTCATCTGTGAATGAAGCACTAAGGCATTTCTTCTACCTTTCCCCCCTCTCTCATCTCCGAATGGATTTGTGTTCTCCCTGTCTGTATTTATACCTGCAATGCAAGATTTCTTCAGAATAATTACAAGGAGCCTTTACCGTTCTGTAACTATTCCAGGAGCATCGGAGCAGCATTGTCATCATTTATTCTGATCCATTTTATGTGTGTTCATATGAGATGCAGCAAGCATTGGATATACTGCCTGGGTCTCAGGAATGGGATTCCTGAACTTCACAAAGAGCAAGGTGTTCCAGACCTCTGTATGTTTGGAAGTTGGTGACTGCCAGGAGGGCAAACATAGCCAAATTTTGAATTGCCTGTGACTGGCCCCAGCCTAAGACTATCATGGTGTCCTAACAGGAATAACCTGCTTGGGTTTTGGTTTTTTTGTTTTTTAAACATTAAGAAGAAGCTGTGTACCATGCAACATATATTTAACTGCTAGAATGAGGATATAACAGCGGATTGAGCTTTGTGAAGACCACAGATAGACCCTTTTAAAGACTCTGCCATGACTGGCTGCCATTACCCGGCACCAGCTTCTGAGCGGGACCGAATATATCAACATAAAGTCTCTCTGGTTGTTCGCTATTTTATGATCCCCTGTAACATCTGCCTGATTCTACTTGCAACTTCGACGCTTGGATTTGCTGTGCTTCTGTTCCTCAATAACTGTAGGTGTGGCCAAAGCAACCCCCCTCCCCTTCCTACCACCCCCAACACCCTTCTTCTGAGCTGTCAAATATTGGGCAGGGAAGGTTTATGTGGGAGTGAATGTGGACAATGCTTTAGTCAGATAAATCATTGCTCATTCACTGCTTTCTTGTCCTGGAAACCCTGTGTGTGTGTATGTGTATGTATGTGTGTGTGTGTGTGTGTATATATAGAGAGAGAGAGGGAGAAGGACGAGGCATAGTATTCCTTCTCATTAAACCCACTGTTTTTTTTCCCAATTGACAGGATTTGAGCTTTGCATGGGAGGTGCTTATACCCTTGGTTTACTGACCTAGTTTTTTCCTCCCAATGTACCACAAGATCTTCGAGGCATTCAATTAATTGACTACTCGTTAGCTTTCTCTCTCTTGTTGTAGCCTATTTGGAAAAGCAATTTCTGTGAATGGATCTTGTGGCAAATGTTAAATTGACCAATATAAGATGTGCGCTGGATTTCAGTATTAGAATCTATAGTCTCCTTTGTTGCTGCATGCATTGATATCTGATGTCTTGTTGCCAATCAACTTCTATCGTTTCTATCTCCTAGTCGCTCTGATGCAGATTCTAATTTACAAACCTCTCAAATTCCATTTACCCACTAATGGTATTTGCTGTAGTACATTAAGGGGACATAGGGACTAAGACTGAATAAGCACTTACGCTACACTTTAAGTATGTCAATTAGTAAAATAATAAGCACATAGACCCATGAACTAGAAATTATTTCATCAAATATTTACTTTGACACCCGATGACTGAGTTTTATCTGTTTTTCTGCCCTTTCCTTACCCCAGCTAGAGTAATAGTAGGTGTTCCTCCAATGACACAATGCATTGAGAAAAAGGTAGCTGTATTGTCACTTGCTGTGAAATCTACTGGACAGCGTCTGTAATGCTGAATGAAAGTGAGGTCTCTGAAGCACAGATAGCGATGCTGGTCAGCAGTCTGACCACATCTTTTCTTCTCACAGACATTGCACTAGACTTTGTCCAGCAGAGGTCCCAAGTTGCAGTCATTATCTGTGCACTGTTATGTAAATGCCATAAATGATTGTAGGTGTTGTATGTGTAAGTGTGGGAGTATAAATCACCTCTTCTCCCTGCAACTGAACTCTCGTTTAATATAAACTCTCTTGCTTTGGGCTTATGCCTGTTAGAATCTAGTAATGTCCACTTTCACCAAGCAAAATTGGATTTACTATGATGGGAAAATGCAGTTCTATATTGTTACTGTAATGATATTATATTGCACATATTAACTTCAATGAGCTTCCAAGTACAGGGATGCCTTTTCATTAGACTGTAGTGCAGAATGAAGCCATTTTAGTCATTTGGATTGTGCAGGCTTCTTCATATTGCTAATCAGGATGTGAAGGCTTCTCGGTAAATGAGATTTATTTACCTGTATATTAGGATGTCCTAAGTAAGCAAGGCGCAATGGGCTAAAATAGGGAGTACAGCAACCCTGTGTCAGTTCTTAGCTTAAAACCCTTCCATATTACCTTTCAGGGTTTACTTATTTGCAAGTTTTAATGGGCCTGATCCAGAGTTACGCCGCCCGCCGTAAATACATTTCTGCCCCCCCCCGCCGTATTTACGGCGGGAGGCTGCGTAAGAACAGCAGAAATGCCGTTCTGCGCATGCGCCGGGCATATTTTGCCCGGTGTAATCCATGGCTCTGGGAGGAGCGGGTAGCTACGCTGTAGTTACGGAAGCTAGGCGGGGGAAGGGAGGGTAATTAGGAAGGGAGGGCTGGGTTAGTGGGATGATGCTCCTGTGTGAGCGTAGTTGCACACAGTTATGCCGGCTGAAGTTAGGGTAGGCTTCAGCTGACGTAACTGTGTGTAACTGCGCTCACACAGGGGGAGTGCACCAGAGTTATTAGCCAGCGTAGCTCTGTATCAGGCCCAATGAATCAAGACTAATGTCAATGTTATAGGTCACTGCATGACCTACAATCATAACCATGGGATTTGGGACCTACAATATATCATTGTGTATGGTTACTGTGCAGCCTACATTCACACAGTCATGTGATTTGGTGTCTACAATACATCATTGTGTATGGCTACTGCACAGCCTACAATCATATGGCCGTATGATTTGGTATCTACAGTATCCTATACATCTAAGTTTATGGTTACTGCAGGTCCAACAATAATCCATAATTCAGTAGTTATTGCTGACCTTCATGTGTATGGGTTAGTGTTTTACCTAGAGTAAGTCATGCTGTCATGAGTGTACCAGTCTATACCTTCACCTTTAAGACCGTGTGACCTGTGCATGAACATTTTCTGTGCTCAGTAGCCATTGAGAGAGAGAAATATGAAAAGGTAACAATGTGTTAATGTGCAGTTCTCTCCTATCACTTTTTGTTTGTCTTAAAACATTTCTACTAAGTGCTTTGCAGATTAGCATAATGTGTGACTTAAATTGATCATGAGAGTAAAACATTAGGGTTGACTCTATTACAGCGGGCACCTAGAATTGTTTGTGTCTCATGGAGTGAGTCCCAATAAATGTTTAGGACAAGACTTGATGCTTATTAGCTTGTGTTGTACTAGGGATCACATGGACAATACACCGTTAAAAGGTCAAAAGTCACATATTGCTTGTTGCGTAAGCAAGGCACATCCATTAATGACAGAGGTTCTTTAATGTGATTAGAAGCCTCTGCTACTAATAATAAAAGTAAATTTACAGTTATGTGTGTAGACCTTCTCTGCCTAGTAAAATATCCCAGGGAGTGGCATGAAGACATCTCTTTGGAGGGTCCAGTCAGATGATTATATTCTGCAGGTCATTCCTGCCTCCTTCATGAAGAATACCTACCTCTGAGGGTCTGTCTAATGCAGTGTTTCCCAACCCTGGTCCTCAGGTACCGCTAACGGTGCATGATTTCCAGGTCTCCTTGCTGGAGCACAGGTGTGTTCATTACTGACTGACACATTTTGAAAGTTCCACAGGTGGTCCTCATTATAAGTGTCACCTGTGCTCCAGTAAAGAGACCTGGAAATCATGCACCGTTAGTGGTACCGGAAGACCAGGGTTGGGAAACGATGGTCTAATGGGAGTGTATGAAGGGTCAGGACAAGTAATGCACATTTCTGTTCTTCAGCATAACATTAGTTACTTCAAAGTATACTTTCATTTTTTTATTTTTTTTTGTTGCTTGCCAGTAAAGAATATGGGCTGGTTCTCTCTGGTGTTACAATGTGAACACTTGCTGAATAGTGGCCTCTTTCCACCATTGCAGTGACCAGGATTCACCAAGGACAATTGCAGAACCCATCAGTGTTTTATGCCTGACCCTTCATCTTGCTTACTATGTAATCTACTGCTACAAGTGTATTCCTCAACAACAAGGGACTACCAGGAACTGCATTAGGCTGACATGCCATCAGACAAAATATTAACTACAGTACAACAGTCTCCCATCATACTGCTGGGAAATAGCAGCATTAATAATGCATCTGTCATTACATCTCATTGCTGTGTATGAAATACCATAGAAAATAGAAAGCATCCTAATGGAAATTGTAGCTCCATTTTCTGTGCACACACACACACACTCTCACACACACACACACACACACACACACACGCACGGAATGTGCTGTGTCCCTATGGGAGACAGACGAGATATTAACATTTTATGTTGGATCTAAACAAAATAGAAATGCCCTTATCTTTGCACAGTAGGCTTTTGGGGAAAACACATAATTAAAGAAAAACAAATGATATTGACAGTATCTGGACTCCTGCATGGCAGACAACTTTTTAAAAAGCTGATAAATATCTTCTAGAAATATTTATTTAGCTCCTGCATGCCATGAACACTTGTTAATAATACCAGGATGACTGTGCATTGGCTCACTGCCCAGTTTAACCCCCCCCCTCTTCTTTCCTTCACTCATGCCTCTTTCTGATAGAAGCTTTTCTGTATCTCTTTACAACCAATAACATTGGCAGAGTCGCATGCAGAAAATACTCTGAATATGCAAATGCTTTCTTTATCTGCTGCTTTACATAGCATAAGTCCAAGGAAGGCAGATGAAAGCAGCAGTCCATCTTAATGGTTTCATTTTTTTGCACAGTGGGCACTGCACACCTCACTTGGTATTTTCAAAGGTTCTGATGAAATATGGAATAGTCAGTCTGGCTGATATCTTCTTGCTTTGTTGAACACAAACTGTACTTTTTATTTTTTACACACCGTATAGCTGGGGTTGGACCCAGCAGGGTCTGGTGGTTGGAAATCTGGCAGGGTAATTCTAATTTTTCAGAGTGATATTTCTATAGCACAGCAAGTTTCTCTTTGTTGTGGTTGTTGTGCTTGCCACCAATATGATTATTTCTTACTGCCGTGTCATCACAGTGGTTTGTCTGTCAAACGTTTTACAACACTATTGAAACTTGCTCATATACCAACACCGTGGTGTTTAGTTAAACAGGAAGTAAAGAGAAACCATATAGTTGAACCTAAATCACAGTTTGTATGTATTGGCAGTAACATTCGCTTGTAGTATCAATGCATCCTGATGATGTTATTGGGCGTTTTTAATGTGTGTTGCAAGAGAGTGGTTTCCTGATCTATATCGTTTGTGTACAACGTGAAGGCATTGCCTACAATGGAGTGTGTTTCCTGATGGCATGTATAATTGATGAATGAAAAACATGACATTAACACCATGGTTGCCTACTTTTGCAAATGAATATCAGGGAGATTGTAAGAGCACGTTGCCTACTTTTGCAGGGAGATTTTGAGACCACTATCAAGGCGCTGCTCCAAAGGGGTGTGTCCTGTACCACCAAAGAGGTGTGTCCTGTGAATAGCTCTACCCATAGGTGTATCTAGCACTGGCAGGAAAATTATTTTACTATAAAAATGGCAGTATCTGTATTTATTGATTATTAAATTGTCAGTGAATACTTTCAGTACTATCTTTATAGAAAAGATAAAAGTGACACTGCGGCTGAGTCTTTCATTACATCTTGGCCTCCATGAAATTGGCAATCTCTATAGACCTCAATGGATGAAATTAGAATCAGGGAGATTACCAAACGCTTCAGGGAGTCAGGGAGATCACCCAATCTTCAGGGAGTCTCCCTGATATTCAGGGAGAGTTGGCAACTATGATTAATACCTGATGGAAATGGGAGGCCGGGCTAAGATGGCTACCTTCGTACAGTTTAGTCACATTTCTGTTTCTTTAATATGTCACTTATTTATTTATTAAATTTGTGTTCTATTTGTGTTTTTCCCTCAGATAAACCAGGCAGCCATTTTCAAAGTCCTCAACCCACGTTACAAGATGGTGAGTACCACAATCCTTTTAACCCTTAATATGACTCCCACAGTCAAAGGTCAAGACGCAGAATGACACTCAATTTGCACACAGTTATTTCCGTTGCTTGTTTACTTTGGCTTTATAGTATACATCTAGATAGCATTTATGGGCTCAGTATGGATAGTTTTTTCCCCTTCATGCCATACACAACAGCTTATGGAATTGTGGACAGTTAAAACATCCTGAAGGAGGTTGTGTTTGTCATCCTTTTTTAGAAAATAAATGCAAGTTTGTTGTTGTTCATGTGCACCAGTTTCTTCTAATGTACCTCATATGACACACGTACGAAAGACAGTCCTATGGATGCAATTTGCTAATTAAGTCCTATATGCTAATGTGATACCATTAGATGGCTTTTGGAATGTCAAACCATATGCTTGCATGATTGAGATGGGGGTGTAATTATATATAAGTCTCAAAAGTTAGTTTTGGGCATTGACTTAATTAAATTGGATGTTTCTATTGACATCTCTATTGATTTAATTTTCTTTTCATTGCCGTCTGTAAAATTAAATGAAATCAATTATTCACTTTGGTGATTACTTTTGCTCACTAAGGTTCCTATAAAGGCATTACATTTTAATTGACTTTTTTATTGTGTTTCGAACCACTTACAGTAATCACACTACAAATTTTTACACTTGTAAAAAGTTTGAAATGTCTTCTTTACTTAGAATGTGAGGACAGGTCAGAGCCACTTGTCCCATCCAAAATGAGCATTTGTTATAAAATTATACTGACCTGTTTGACCCTCAATTTACTTTAGGACTTAGGATATCCTTATATTTAATCCAAACATTTGTAAATTGCACTACTTTGTTAGCCTTTACCATCTACACTTTCAGTAACTTAATATTTCCACACATTCCCCTGAACCTACCACACTCTAGTTTATACAAAATGCTACCCTCCTAATTACACCTCTCTGTTCCAAACTATAGTGTACATGTTTAGTTCCTCTAGTCTTTCTATGTTTTGTGACACAGGCCACAGGCCATCTACATATTTAGGTGCTCTTCTTTGCACTTCTTTGCAGTCTCCAGTGTATTTTTGTACTTCTGGACTTATGGTCTCCAGCATTGAACATAGTATTCTAGGTGAGGCTGTGCCAATGACCTATAAAGTGGTCCTATTTAGATAGAATTTTGACAAGATATTCACCTTGATTTGTTACCTTGCTAAGTGTTCTTGTTACCTCTTGTTTATCCCCGGGGGTATTGTGGGGAATCTTGTTTTTTTTTTTTTTATTAACACTTTTTTGAGCATTTCAAATATAAACATTATTCTCAAGAGCATTTTGAGATTTAACAAAGCAATTATCATATAAGTCGTACTGTAAATTACAGGGTAGTAACATAGGTGGGACAGTAAAACAGATATAATGTATCACTAGCATTAAGTATATGTTTATAAAAATTACACATACATCAGATATTAAAGATCACCTAATATATTAAGTTATATAAAACTAATAAGCGTCAGTTGCAACAACAGTTATCTTACCCCAATATGACAAGCTGAACATGGTGTGATCAGTGAGTAGGCGACTCTCGAGCAGTATTTGGTGAAATAGGATCTTGAGATGATATAGCAGGTGCTTCCAACTAGATTGGTGGGTCATGTAATAGGAATCTAGTGGGAATCTTGTTTGGGTGTGCTGATTTTGAGGTGGCCATTTCTTGAACAACTCTAGTTAGAGATGATCCCCCCCAACTGTTCTGCTGTTGTCATGACTGTCCTGCTTTGAGGGGAATGTTATGCTGTGGAATGGTTTTTATGTGTGTAATGACTCATGGAAAATGTGTCCAAGTTTATCATATAGACTTGAGTCCTGCCTGCAAGAAATAAAAAAAGGTAACTGTAAATGTTTGCATTGATGACTATAGCACATAGCAAAATTATATAATTCAGGTTATGGGTTTGCTGGGAGGTAGTGGCTCCATTTGTGTGTTAAGTGAGGACAAGACTGTGTATTGTTGAGCCAATCTCATAATATGTGTATGGTAATGGTCGTCAAGTGGGAACATATAGACTGAGAATTTAGAGTTTTTCTAATAGCACATAGATACAAGTCATCCAAGTAATGCATGCTGGGAAATGAAAGGATAAAATATAACTATTATCAACTTGAGCTTTTAACTTCATACCAGTTGAGTCTTGATACATTGAAGTGGTTGGCCTCAGCATGAGTCAAATTAATCTGGAAGCATAGCGCACCCACCACACAATGCAATCTGTGAGAAATTAGCACATTGCACCATATGTGCCTATATTGGGTTTTTATTGTAATACAAACTCTCCCAGGATTGTTGCAGACGTAGTCTAAATAAACAGAGACAAGTTTTATGGTTGCTTCGATCATACATGTAAAGCTTAATGACGACTTCTGTGCTGTCAGCTGGGAGAACATGGTTCACGTGGGATTGAAAAATTCTTCCAATTATTCTTGAGATGAAACATTTTCAGATAATTCATCCCAGCAGATTAGAACTCTGTCCCCTGTATTGTTGTTCTTCGAGTGTTGATAGACTGTGTACAGTGTTCCTGTTTGTAGACGGTCCCTGGTGACTGTCTCCGATTTGGTTTCGCTTGTGTGCTGTGATACTCCCAAGAGAGATTTTGATTTTTTTTTTGGGGTGTAATTTGAAGTCTGGATTGTTATTGTTGTAGCTGCTGCTGACAAACCTCTGTCAACATTTAAAGAGTCTACAGAGAACTATAGTGTAGGGTTTATTTTAAAGATAGATGTAATATTCCAAAACACTGGCAACTACTTCATTGTGTTGCTATTGTTATAGGAGTAGGACATATTTATGGAAGAAAGCACCATGAAATGACTGCAGTATGTCAGTATTGTATATGGAATGAGCGTTTGTAACAGGGAGATTTGCTGATGTAGACACCATGGGACCTATTTAAACACATTACACAATAGTACACCCATTTAAGGCATCTTGATATAGCCTATAGAAGGAAAATAAAATGAAGTCTTCAAGATATTATAGGGTTGTTGTAGAATAAATTAAAGTAGTCTTTCATTTTAAAGCATTCCATCTAAAAATAAAAAAAAAATCCCATTTCGTTATATTCTCATTGTATACGTGACCTTGTTACAATTGCTCTCTGTAAACAATTCTTTTGCTGATCATTCAAGTGAGACACAATATGTGAAGATTTCCATATTAATGCAGATATGTTCAGAGAATAAGCCTCAGGTGGTAACCCCTAGTGGCCATCAATTCCTCTGCGCCATACACATCTTTTGTATGGAGGGTAAGTGGGACTCATTGATTCCCTTGGTGATGTTACTGTCTGCACTCATGTGTCCTTGGACCCCCGACCTCCCCTCTTTCACAGTATTTATCTTCCATTCATCATATTCCATTCCATTCATCACCGTCTTTTACTAAGGGCATAATAAATAAAAAGTGTACCTGATGTTTAAATTATTATAACTTACTCTTAATTACACTAAAGAGATTCCAAATATCTTGCGGTTATGACTATGAAATGCTCCGCCACTACCATCTCCATAACTTATGTTATCACAGACAGCCTTCAGCACTCCAGTTGTTGTGATGTTTCAATACTGGTAATTATAGCACAGTCCAAAAGCATTGGAATAGCCAATACTTTAGACAGCATGATGGGACTTGTAGTTTCACCACGTTGAGTGACACAGGCTGTCTATGCCAGTGTTACCACCTTGCTTTTCCATTGGCTAGTGTTGCAAATACCATATAGGGGCATTTGAAATGACATCTAATTACATTTACGCCATACGATAGTGTAAAAGAAATAACATTTAGTGTACTTTCTGTCCATTTGCACCCAATAAAAAAACTCATACTTTTGTATTGTCATTTAGTTTGTTCCCCTTGACGTGTTGCATAATACATAATGAAGTCTAAACACATCTATGCGTCTGGATCATATACAAGCAACTTGTTTTGCTTTATTTAATTCCTGCCATCATTTCTGTTGCCTAGAGAGTAAGTGACATATATGTGTATAAGACTTATCTCTTCACAAACCCGTCACTGAGAAAAATAGAAGCATTCACAGAAGCCGAAGACATTGCTGTGTCTTGGATAATTAGAAAATTTCGTCATTTAGTGTGGGTTTCTCTCAGCTGCTAAATGAGTTTGAAAATTCAATGCAATCACTTTTATTAGTGTTGCTTGTAGACAGCAATCCCCAGTCCCTTTCTGATTACAACATTTGTGTGCATGCTGAAATGAGGATTATTAATTCATTATTAACTTCATTCTGCATTTAATCAGCATTGCTGCCATTGTCATCATTTATTATGCTAAAAAAAAATCATAAAGAAAATAAAAATACATTGCTGTCTGCTAAATCCTAAAATGAATTTCCCTGCTATTCTATACCAGCTATTATTCAGCCCATGTGTTTATACACCTAGTAATTGTCCTGGCTTTGGGGGTGTGGTTCATTAGAATTTGTGAATGATGAGGGGCAGGGTCTGTTATGATTGACTTCTGTTATTTTATTTGCGTTCCACATAGGACAGTTTTTTTAGAACACATGGAACATGTGAGCAGCAGAATATATTGTGAGTCACAGCAAATGGACAGAAATACACCCCTCTGTCATAAAATCACATCCTACAACATGTACTCCATTAATAAACAGCTGCTGGGATGGGTAAAAAGTTAAATTGGGCATGCTCATTTGCTATTGAACTACTTTAATTAATTTTCACAAACAGATGAAGGCACAAAAATAAACAGGCAGAGTTTATATTATACCATCTGTTTACAGGAGTGACAGTGAGTGTGCTTGATCTGTTTATAGAACTTATCCCTAGGGGGTGTTGCGGGCAGCATACAGTTTCAGAAATGCTAGTCACTTCACTGGGAAAATGAATAAGCCTGGCCCTCTAGTATAGCATGATAACGGTTGCTTTTAGTCCCAGTACATATTAAGCCACCAAAAAAGTGCATGTCCACAAAAAATGAATAAACAATAATAAAAAAAAAACTTCAACACTGCGTCCATGCTACATTTCCACCAATGAGTCAATGCCCATATTCATACCTAAGAGTTAGTTAGGTGTCGACAGATCCGCGCCTAACTCACCTGTCCTGCCCATAACCCCTCCCCCTGTTTTTTTTAGATACTTTATGGCACTTATGAGTGCCATAGGGTTACCCTATCTTACCATGTGTACGAAACTGCGCACGGACAGTGCCTCTACCCCGCCCTCCCCGGCTAATCTAAATCCCTCCCTCTTTAAAGACCACACAGAGGCGATCTAAATACCTAACTAGTACATAGATTGCGTAATTGACCTACTACGTACGTGTGGTATGTCGTTTCCTAAATTTATGCACCTAAGAAGCCGAAGCGTCTAAGGTGTTAGTAAGGCCCATCGATGCTACCTGATTAAACTAAAGCAACTTCATTTTTGACATATCAAGCCTTTGGAACAGCTCAAGACGTGCGTCACAGTCCTCCTTGTGTATGTGTGTGTGTAAATTACCTTTAAAGATTCAGACTTAAACACACCAAATGGGAAAGGCAGGTTTCTCTGTAACATAATGTAATTTGCTGATGAATTATACAGTAGGCGTCTCTATTATTTAAATTGGTTTTGCATCTTATGTGTGCGATAAAGAGCACCTGTTTTGAATTAGCACAACATTTTCAGCCATTTGTTTTTAATTTGGAAAGGCTGCGTTAAGATTCTCCTACCAGACCAGGTGCAGATGAAATGGCGAATAGACACAACGATTTTCACTGTGGAGGTTAATAAGCCATGTCTGAGCCACACCTGCTCACTCTAGCTGAGGTCATACAAGATGGAACGTATTCTGCTAGCGTGGCTTCTCTAACGAACGTCTGTGTAATGTAGTAAAAGGAAACCGGACCTAATGCCCAATCTTTTCCTTTATGAAAGAGAGAGCTCTCTCTTGTCTGTTAAACCTTATAGTTGCACGACAGAGATACAAGTCCACTGTTGACTTGAAACATTGAGACGATTAATTCTGTACATCAGTTATTGGAATCTTTTACTGGAGTATTGGCATGTCTACTCTTCTAGTAAAGGGCTTTAGATCAAGGTTTTGATCAATCCACTTGTTGCAATGTGTATGGGACACCTCGATTAAACATAACAATCCTTGGATTTCATTTAAAAAAACATACACAGCATCAGACGCTTTTTCACTTCTTCAGACACTCTTCTGATTTCCTCATAACCGAACTCCTGCATAAAGCTGCTATAATGGGGAAACACTGTTATATCTACTGTACCTTCCCCTCATATCTTTCTTATTCCTTTCCTCCATCTGCCTGATGTGACTTCACTTCCCCGCACTCATACTGTAGCTGGTTCATCTCTATTTCCATACATGATTATGCTAGTTTTTCCATCATATTTATTCCCCTTTTCCCACCATTATAAGACATTTAGCCCCAGTTAGTGATACATTTACTAGGCCCTCATCATAGCTCTTCAAGTTGGTTACGTTTGCGGCTATGAAACTCACATTTGCGACATACAAACAGTCAACAGCTAATTGTCGCTGTCTCTATTGCGAAAATGTAAATAATTAGAATTTTTTTTACAATGAATGGGTTAGTATTCTGAATCTATTTACTAGTAACTTACCCATTCTTTAGATTTCCGAAATGCAAGGCCTGATGCGAGAGCTGCCTTGGCAGGTTAGTGAAATGTTGGGTTTAGGCTGCGGGGAGGGGATGCAATGTAGACAGGAAGACTTAGGGTTAGGCTGCAGGAAGGGGATGCAGTGTAGACAGGAAGACTTAAGGTTAGGCTGCGGTGAGGGGATGCAGTGTAGACAGGGAGACTTATGGTTAGGCTGTGGAGAGGTGATGCAGTGTAGATAGGGAAACTTGGGGTTAGGCTGCAGGGAGAGGATGCAGTGTAGACAGAGAGACTTAGGGTTAGGCTGAAGGCAGGGAATGCAGTGTAGACAAGGGAAACTTGTGGTTAGGCTGCGGGGAGGGGATGCAGAGTAGAAGGGGAGACTTAGGGTTAGGCTGCAGGGAGGGGATGGAGCATAGAAGGGATGTCTTAGGGTTAGGCTGCGGGAAGTGGAGACTTAGGGCTAGGCTTTGGGGAGCAGATTGATCGGAGAAGGTTAGGGTCAGGCTGTGGGGAGGGAAGGTTAGGTTAATGGGAGGGGAGGGTTAGGGTGAAGATTAAGATAAGGGTTGGGGAAATACTCACCAGTCGTCGTTGGGGATTCCTTCTGCAGAATGTCGCATTCTGCACTCCTGCGAGGAAGAAAGTAATTTCCGTTACCTGTTGAGAAACGCAGCGTAGAAAACCACATCCGTTCAAGTGTCACATATGCACTACTGTAATTCTCTTTGTGTCCCTATTAGTCATCTTGCCCTGTCATTCTCTTAACTAGTGTTTCTCAACCTCGGTCCTCAGGACCCCCATATTTTCTAGGTTTCTTTAAAGATTCACAAGTGATATAATGAGCAGCACCTGTGAAGCTTTTAAAATGTGTCAGTAATGAACACACCAGTGCTGAGACCTGGAAAACATGCACTGTTAGGGGGTCCTGAGGACCGAGGTTGAGAAACACTGCTCTAAACCCTGTCTGTTCTCACATTCTTTATTTCCTCTTTATTCACCCACACTGCATGGACTCTCTGTAAAGGATGTAGCTGAAGTGACCTGTCATTGCGCTGATGGAAGAGTTCACTGGGGGGAACAGCGGACTCAATTTTAGTTTGGACATCAGGTCCAGAGGCTGCCAGGTTGCGTTGGGCTCCTGAAAAAAAGTATTTTTTTTTAAAAGCCAACTTTGCTCATGTTTGTCTGACAATCTGTTACTGTAGGATATTTGTCATACAAGAAAAAAAAATATGGGTATACAGGGACGCACTCACGTAAACCCCTAATTATCAAGCTAAATTATAAAAAATGTACTATATAGATTTAAACCATTTAATCTCAGGACAACAATTATTATGAGAGAGAGACAGTGAGATAAATAGCTCAAATGCTATTGAAATATGAAAAACACAAACAAAAATATAATATAACATAAGAGATATGCATCACAAGACAAAACTGTGTAATAAAAACAGCGCTAGGGAGATCAGATACATCAGATACATTCACAAATTATAGATGACTGTGGCAACTAATGTAGAAGTATTAGGAAATCTCCTAAATCAAGCAGCTTATCAACAGTTACCAAGTCCGCATAGGGTACAGATCAACCTTTAATATGAGTAGTCCTCAGTATTTGTAAATATCATAAAGGGTGATATCAAGTAAGATTGTACTTGTATCAATACAAATAAATTCACAAAACATTGATCATATTATATCATATATGAATTTATATCAGTATTATAAACGCATGTTGTCCCTATGATGTAAATGTATAACTACATCCACTTTCAGGCAGAAAGGGATTAATCAGGATATAATGCTGCCAAATGGATTTAAGTAATATCCCAATCTCTTAAAAATGTGTCCATAGTGTCCAATAATAATACACTGTATTACACCCCCAAACCCAAAAGAACCAGCTGACACGCTTTTGCTCAAAAGACCAGCTTTTTCAAAGCATCAACATGTTACCTCTCGAGAAAAAGCATTTAAAGGCTCCTGCAACCAATCATAAATGTGTATCAGGAATCCTCCCACAAACACTGTTAGATATTGTACACCATCTTGTCATACTACACTCATGCATCCCAATGGTTATATGCAAATCACTGCAGGATAATAATAACTTTAGCTGTTCATTTTTTTTATACCTTCTACCTTCCAGCAAGATATAAATAGATCAACACAGATGAAAGCAAAACAAAAAAGAATGTTTCCAAAATACATATAAGAAATGACATTTGGGGTCCTATCGGTACCGGAGAGTTCCATCATTCTTTCTCTCAAGCAGTTTTTGTTTGTAAATGTTTCTTGCTCTAGTCATAACAATGATGTCCTAGTAATGTGACTGCCAGATTAACAATCCTTGTCACAGCTCAATTCACCTGTTTTCATAGCAGGACTCCAGTTCATGTAATCTTCATTGATTATTTTGTCATTTACATATCTACAATCAAGCTAGATGAAGGCTGATTAATTACAAAGTGGGCATTGTGGCAGCTTTCTGATACCAATAAACCTGTTTCCTCTTCCAATTTATTTTCTTCCCAGCTATAGTAAAGTAATAGAATTCCTCTGGTGTTGGATACATTTTTTATAAACACTGTAAAGTGTAACAAATTCCAGCCAATCTTCTTTGCTGTCAGCCTTTGAGCCTGAAACAGAAGGCGTGACAATCCGGCGTGACGGCCTCATTAATTAGGAATAATGCTGCTTTTATAAACAAACAAGGTGGATGCCTAGAAAAGTTCTCTCTTCTTCTGCAAAGCATTGATTTATGGACTGGCAGCTTGTGGACCCCTCCCGGCTTGGGCAGAGCATTAATAGCGCTTGTCATCACACCACTGGCCCGGTAATTAATCCCTCCTGATGTACTGCTGAGAAATGTCAGAACAGCCAGACAGAATTTAATTATCTTAATATTCCACTTATTTATATTTTTGGTGTGTGGCCCGGCATTGACTTGCCTTACACTTTGTTCCTTTTCTCCTGATGATCACTTAAAGATCACTTTTTATCTACACACTGTATCATTTTGAAGTGAGACCATATATATATATATCATGAATTCATAAGATGTGGTTGCCAGTCCGGCTGGCCATATTGGGACAATCATACAGCCGTCAGCTGAATAACGGCTGTAGCATTGGTGAAATGGTCGGCAAATGGAAAATTCCTAGCTTTGTAGCTATAGACTGTGTGCCATAAGAGCTTACACTTCATTTTTGGAAGCTGGTGAGGTATTGGAAGGTTGAGGCAAAGAAGGACTCACCAAGGAAGTCTTGTTTCCACTATGACTGTACTTGGGTTACATTCTTCTGAGTGTTGTACTATGCTTGTGAAATTGTTTTCATTGTGGGCTGTAGGAGCAGCGCTAGTAACGTTCAGTCATGCAGGCTATTCAATAGCCACCAAAATGATCTACTCCTATCACAAATTAACCTTAACCTTTTTCAGAGTTTCAGAGGAATTTTTTGCATACTTTGAAATATAATTATAGGAGATTTTTTACTCTCTAAAAATGACTCCCACCACATACAAACACAATAAAATAAAATACATTTACAAAATATAAAACACCAGTACAGAAGTACTGTATGATGCTTTTCGCATATATTGAATCTATCAAATGCAAGAAAGCAAAAGGGGAGGGGAAATAGGTTTCTGAATCAGTGTATAGGTAAGGCTTCAGCTCTACTCCTGCGCACCTTATACTTCAGCAAAGTTATTGACATTGCACCAGATCCACACTTCGGAAAGGAGGCTTCTAGGATCAAGCAGTAGTGGGAGAACAGAGAAATGTTCATTTTCATGGATAGACATTACCTATGAATGCTGCCCTATCCAGACTTCCAATCCATCCCCATTTTAAGTGAGGATGGAACTGAAACCGAAAGGTAGGACATCTGAAACTGAACTCCATGCATTCATACAGGAGGCTGGAGCCAGCTGGGATTTGGTATTGGTAGGTGCTCGGAGCCCAGTGGCATCTGTAATCTGGATTCAGTCAATGGGGTAGATCCAGAACTACGTCCGTCTTCCATAGACGGAAGTAATTAAATGAACAATAGCTACTGCGCATGCGTAGCAGCTATTGTACGTAATCTGCGTATCTTAACCTTAACCTTTTTCAGAGTTTCAGAGGAATTTTTTGCATACTTTGAAATATAATTATAGGAGATTTTTTTACTCGCTAAAAATGACCATTAGCTGTCCAAATTTCAGGTACTTTTTTTATTTAAGTCTCATGGCAATGACAAGTATAATAATACAATATGACCCCTTCTGCTGAGAGAAAATAAAGCATAACATACAAATTGGTGTAGGTCACCACTGCGAACGGCCCTTTTTCAAAAGGGACGTGCTCTCCCAGACAGTTTCAAACTTGGAATTCGATTGCTTTTGCCTCACACAGCAGTCGAGACCCAGACCACCGAAGATAAAGCTCCTAATGGTATGTCTAAGCATTTCCCTGATCCTTACCCTAACCCTCCCCTTCCTGCAGCTTAACCCTAAGACTTCCCTCCCCCCGCAGCCTAACCTTAATACTCCCATCTCCTCAGCTTTACCCTAACCCTCTACTTCTATTACCCTAACCCTCCCTTCCTGAGAGCCTAACCCTAAAAGTCCCCGGAGTGTTACTCCCCTTTCCAGCGGCTTCTGGCGCGACGGGTCCGGCAGCTTGTGAAAAATGAACGGGTAAGTATGCCAATACCTTAACCGGAAGAGCCTGCCTTTTTGAATTAGAGACAGCTGAAAATCAGTTTTTGGCTGTCTCTACACCGACTCCCACCACATACAAACACAATAAAATAAAATACAACTACAAAATATAAAACACCAGTACAAAAATAATGTATGATGCTTTTCGCATATATTGAATCTATCAAAAGCAAGAAAGCAAAAGGGGAGGGGAAATATGTTTCTGAATCAGTGTATAGGTAAGGCTTCAGCTCTACTCCTGCGCACCTTATACTTTAGCAAAGTTATTGACATTGCACCAGATCCACACTTCGGAGAGGAGGCTTCTAGGATCAAGCAGTAGTGGGAGAACAGAGAAATGTTCATTTTCATGGATAGACATTACCTATGAATGCTGCCCTATCCAGACTTCCAATCCATCCCCATTTTAAGTGAGGATGAAACTGAAACCGAAAGGTAGGATATCTGAGCCTGAACTCCATGCATTCATACAGGAGGCTGGAGCCAGCTGGGATTTGGTATTGGTAGTGCTCGGAGCCCAGTGCCATCTGTAATCTGGATTCAGTCAATGCCCTTTGCAATCACATAGGACAGTATTCACAGACACGTGTGCAAAAAGTATGCAAATATACGAACCTACGTTGCGAGGCAACACCCGTGACACTCCCCTCACACGGACGGGTTTTCGGTGACTTCCGCCTCCATAGGGCACCCTTAAGTCTATGTGTGTTTTTTCGTGCGTATGTTAGTTAGGTACGTGCTTATTTATCTAACCGCGCCCTCAAATGCCCATTTAAATGCTTCCCCCGCCCACTTTCATGTAACTTCTACCATCCGGATAAAAACCACACCCCTCCGTACCTATGTCCCTAAGTGCGATTCACTTCAAATCCGTGCCGAAAGTACTAACATGCGTAAATACTACGTAATGTGAGGAAAAAGTTACTACGCATGTGCAGTTAATCCAATCCTAAAAATACGTGCGTAACCACACGCAAACACGGACCTGTCAATACGGTCCATAGTCCCCTATAATGGCATCATTATTAGCGACTCCCAGATCAGGTAAATCTGTGATTCTGTCTGTCTAACCCTTCATTAAGCTACAGCAGTCAGCTGCCTTCGCCGCCTGACTCTTAGCTGATATATGCACTTAAATATCAGACGTGCGTTTGATACCCCTGATCTGCTGGCTGTCTATCCACAGATGCAGTGAAAATGTCACATTACATCAGGGATTTTTGCAAGAAACTCATGTTCTGGATTTGCTTTATATAACTTTAGAACAAGAAACTTTGTTCTCATCTGTCAGACTCAACCCCCAACACCCCCCTTCCCACCAGCCCTTTTCAGTCTTAAAACATTTTATCTGAACCATAGCTGGATTCTGACACAGAAAAATCCGTACCAATTACACAGCCTTGATACCAGCCGATGAAGCGGCCGCTGCCGAAATAAAATAATGAAATGAAAAAAAATTCTATTCTTTTATTTCATTCTTTGTAGTATGGACTTCTAAAAGGCTTATTAGTCCCGGGGAACACTATTCCTTTACGGGTGGTGATACCTTTCATGGAAACAGCATGAAAGTTTTCCTATACATGCTATTATACGTATACGTTCTGTGCCTCAAAAGCTTATGGCTTTGAAAAAGATGATTTGAATCCTTCAGTAGCTTTCTTATCTCTTTGCTGCCCTTGCAAAATGAAAGCGTTGAATGACTTTCCTTTCTGCTGGCTTCTAGATTACTTGCAGGGAATTCACATTTTTAAATCACTAGTCCCTTAAATAGAAACATGCTAAAATCCAGCATCATCCCCCCCCATCCTGCTCTTTCTGGAGATAAATGCTTGTGGCTGCGCACTGTTTAGGGTTAGAGAATGGATAATTTATTACATGGGCAGTCACATGGTTCATTCATTTATGTCTATTTCAACTTTTCTGGAGGCAAAAGGGTATTTTAAGGGCAAATGTTAATACATTATGCTCACTTTGCTTGATTTCATGAAACAGACTTTAAAGTACGTTTTATAATATGTTCAGGACAAAGAGAATAATTTTGAGGCATATTTGCCTTACTAAGCAACTGAATGGGAAGATGACACATGAAATAGAATTACATGATTCATTGATCTAGTCATTATGACACAATACTCCCATACAGTGAGCATATGTTCATGGAAAGATTACATGGTGTGCTTGCTTTTTCTGCCTGTCTTGGGTGGGGGGGCGAGTTTTCGTCTGCCATGAGTGAGCATGATTAATTTAAGGGGCTTTAAGATGTGCCAGGCAGAAAAGAAACACTGCTACTCTTACTGCCAGCCTCTTACCCTACATCCAAAGGTCTCTACTCTAAGTGAGTAAGCTGCCCAGATAATTCCAACCCCTGAAGTCATGGTATTGGTGTTAAAGTCCATACTGGGTGTGTCTGTCATGGGTGGAGCATGGAGTCGCTAGGAATAAGGGAATTCTGGCTTATTGTGTACATTTGCTATATTGGTGGACATGGTTTTTTTTTTTTTTAACTATAAAAATAATACTGGGTGTGATGATTGTCTTATAAGCTATACTGAAGCTGGGTCAGCTCAATAGTGTATAAATGGATATATTCCAATATTACATTTTTGAATGAAACTGTGTCATCTTGGTAGGTTAAACATAAGAGGTTCAATGACGGGAATCCTTATGTTTGTAAAATTCCCACAAACCTCACATTATATTAGGCACATCTTTATCCTATCATTCATCCATCGGATGGTGTTACATGCATGTTATATAGAAGCAAGGCCATTACAGCATAGCCAAAAAGGATTATATTTCCCAAATAATGGATCCTGCTCTCTCTTAAACAAGTATAGTCCCCTGTAAAATTGTTCAATATGAAAGCATGTTTTTGGGTTTGTATTTCTCTCTCCTACATACATAAGTTGATTTATTAGTTCATTGTGGATCACAAACTGTTAAAAATATATAAGCAACAGACTCCGCTGCAGAAACCATCTCAAGGTTTAATTAAGCATAAGAGGATGAGCAAAATCACTCACAACAATTGTGGCTAACATGCTGCTAGGCGAGAGAGGCCTTTCAGTTCCCAGGAGACGCATGAGATTAAACGGATCTTTTAGAGAGAAGCAATTGACAGATACCTTCAATATGGAATGTAGAGACCATCAAGCTCTGAAAACAAAGAACTCCAACATCTGCTTGTCCAAACCCATGAAATGCTTCACATGTTCTTTAGGCTGTAAATGTTTGGAATTACCAGTGACATTAGAATGTTTTAAAGGATTTGTCCATGCATATGTCCCTGTTTTTCAATACTGAAAAAAAAATGCTATTAATGTTCTATATCTTTAATGCAGTTCTTACATTCACTGCATTGCCTTATATTAATTAATGATATTGAACACATATATTAATGAACACACACACACACACACACACACACACACTCACATGCACACACACACACACACTATAATAAACACACACACACACACACACTCGAAAA
>WWET01000066.1:778582-800030 GCA_011038615.1 Limnodynastes dumerilii | reverse complement strand
CCTTAATGCAGGCTGATCCAATCCAGCCTCAAGTTGTATGCACTAGAAAAGGGGAGAGATAAGGAGCGCTTGATAGTGCATTAAAGTTTATTTCAACCAGATCATAAAAACAGAGAATCAGTTTAGCAGCGTACCGCAATCACAAAAATGCAAGCATATGTAGTTAGCTCATAGAGCAGTGTGTTACCGCTCCGACTGACAGGCAGTTCACCGCTTGTACAGCCTGTACAGGCGGTCGCAGATAGTAATCCAGCAGGAGCAACGTGTCGTCAGTAGCCCCGTATATACCTATCTCACTCGTGCAGCCTCTAATACACCTCCCCCCCTGTTTTTAGGTACCTTATGGCACTTTATAGAGTGCCATAGGGCTATCTTATCTTACCGTGTGTAGTTTCCTTCTACGCATGGTCAATGCCACTTCCTGCCCTTCCCCCACCATCCTCCATGGCTAATCTGAATCCCTCCCACTTCTATCTAAACACTCTCTGAGGTGGCATTGGCACATCTCTTCCTAACTAAACTACTCAGTGCGGTCATTAAAGACGTCCCGGAGGCAATCTACATATCTAACTGGTGATTGCGTAAATGTACTCCTGCACATGCGCAATAGTTACATTTGGCACATTACACACCTAAGAAGAGGGAGCTTCTAAGGTGTGAATACGGTGCATCATGAGGATGTATACCAGATTCTAATACCACTTTTTCTATGCTGTTGTTCAATACCATAAATCAGGAAACTGTGCATTAAGCAGATCTTAAAAACAAAAACGGTCCTAAGTGACTCAAACATCTAATGAAAGACAAGGGGCCTGATACAGAATTGCGCATGACACCTGACTGTCACAACGGATCTCCTAGTATACAGAACTTAGTTCTATGCGCTATGGGATTCATCCGATGGGGCAGCAGTTACTATGTGCATGCCTAATTCCCGCTATAGAGGTGGGGATAGACATGCAGATGAAGTTAACTGGGCAGTGCTAGTGACTTCAGCACAGATCTGTGATCGGACAGAGACGCAGATCCGTGAGGAGAATTTAAGGTAGGGTTCTGGACACTCACCAGAGAGGGGAGCCCCCCCCCCCTTCCATGTGGACTTCAGACAGAACACGTATGTAGGTCTGCATCAGGTCCAAGAATATATTATGGAATTCTTGACAACATCCTCATTATGGGCCAGATCCAGGGCCCCGTAGCCTTTACATATGTGCAGGGGCTGAAATTACGCAAGGTAGAGGGGGGTGCACGCCCACGTCACTCTCCTCTACGTGTCCAGAACCCTACCTTAGCTCTTACGCATTGGTCTCCGTCCGTATGGATGCAGATCAATGCATACCTGGGCTTCCCCGCCCCTTCATTTGAATACCTATCAGCACTGGTACAGCAGGGATACAGCATGCGTACCTAAAGGGTCGTTTCCTTCATTGTACCTTCTAACGTATGGAACAGAGTCCGTACGTCAGCAGGTATGCTGGTATCTGGCGTGCGCATGCGCTGATGTTACTTGTCAGAGGATTTGCGCAAATGACGTTATTATATCTAGATCCGTATCTACAGATAGAGATCCCTGTGATCTGTGCTTGCTCTGTGTTTGTGCTGTGTGTGTGTGTTTAATTTGTTGCTTTGTGTTTTACATTTTGTTAAATGCATATATAATGCAGATACAAAAGACTGAAATTGACAGTAGCGTTATAATGTAATGTATTGGCTCTCTGGAAAACAGGTTGAAATGAAATCAGGGAATGGGAGATATATGGACAGACAGTCTTCTACTGAAACTGACAGGAGTCACTTCAAGAGCATGACCATGGAGATGCATTATGCACACAGCGTGCCATTATGGTATCATTGAGCTGTACAATGTTAATTCATAATGGCAGGTGACTTTAAAAATGCAGCAGCACTCTGCCACGGCATGAATTATTTGCCACACTTTGTGCTGTATGATAACAGGCAGCTTTGTGTTGTCTTAGTGGTTGTTTGGTGGATTTAACCTTTGTGATCTCCGACTTTACTGTGTGTACACAAGAGGGACATGACTAAGATTGTCTGGCAGGATCTTCTTTATATCTATCTTGCGATGATTTATTTTGTTATATCTTTCTATTTTTTCATGAATACAAAATATAACTTGACTATTATCATTTTTGTTTGATTTTATTTTATGAGGTTTTATTTCATTGACTTATTTTTTTTTTTAACTTAGCCCCGAAGTTGAATCCCGCTAAATCTTCCACTCTGTCAACCTCTCATATTTCCACTTCAGCTGAATCATCTCTTTTTACCTTCTTCTACAGCAGAGTCTTAGCCCCTTGCTCTCCATTCTCTTCTGGTTCACTGCCGGCAATGCACTCATTGATTCTACCCTCTAATGCATTAGTAATGCATTTTACATTGATCTTCACATGAGTTGACAGTAAAAGTTTGACACAGGTGGAAAACAAGTTGCTTTCAGAGTCCTGAATCTTTGTATACATGCAAGGTAACGGTACTCCCTACCTGCAGACATGCGTCATTCCACTGCTCAACGTTCTTGAGAATGCTTCAGGTGATTGTCTTTTTATAATGGCAGCTTCTTGAAACTATTGTTATAATGGTATTATAGCTATTAGCTGTGGTGTTACTCCCACAAGAGCTGGGGATGCTTCTGCTTTTGGGGCTTGGAGGAGAGTGGGGCCTGTAGCAGGCACCCACCCTGCACCCTCTGTACTGCAGGCAGTCAGTGGCTGGCAGCTTAAGACAGCACTCAGTCTATGAGTGCTAAGCGCTGTTTATAAATACATTGCCGCTCAGCACTCTTAGACTGAGTGCTGAGTACTCTTTGTTTTAAGCTACCAGCCTCTGACAGCTGCCTGTGCATGTGCAGAATTGTGACCATATGGTAACCGCACGTAGAGAGGTGGGAGCGTGGTCCGAATCCAATCTCCCTCCCACCCTCACCCCCACCATCTAGACTCCAGCCCTGTCTCCTTGCTGTGTTGTCCGAGTGGGTCTACTTCCACCCCAATCTATTACCTTTTGATTCTTCTTCTTTTAGGCTTAATAGACCATGTGGATACTTATGTAGTATGTAAAGGTGTTAACAGAACTTCTAACACCTGTAAATGTTAGTTCACTAGGGACAAGAGACTAATAATGACTGGTAAGACGATAGGCTGCATGCTCATTAATATTACATGAGGTCACTATATGAGTGCAAAGCTATGTGCAGATGACCGGTACCACGTAGCACTAGAGGGCATGTAACAGAAGGAACTCATTTTATAAAGGCCTTATAGTTTCTAAATAAACAAACACAAAGCAGAATCCGCAATCATTGGGCACTTGTTATAATATTAATTATAGCAATGTCCATAGAAAAAGAAAGTCAGAACAATAAGGTCTCTGTCCCATCTACAGACAGTCCCTATAGAACTTTTAATGGTGGAATAATATTTGCCTTTTGGGTGCTTTTCCTTGTTTTTTGTAGCACTTCTCCTGGTTGCAGCTTGTATTTCCCCAGACTCACATCCCCCTGCTCTCCAACCTCTCAGCTAGCTGTGCTTTCCCTTGTTTCAGTTCCCTGGATGTGGTTTAGATTGGCAGAAGTGGCTGTGAAAGTGCTGCTGGAGTATAATTGTAAAGCACTCTGCAATGGAATGTGCCATATACATTGTTATTACCAAAGTGTCATAGTGTTATATCGGCATTTTATCAGACATATCTTGTGTTCTTGTATCAAATGTTAATCATCTGCACAAAAGGTTTTGGGTTTTTTTTCACCATTTGGTCGTCTGCTTTAGACTCATATTCAAAACAGTTTTATAAAATGACAGGTATGAAGGGATAGAGGTGCCAGTAATATCACTAAATAAAATGCTTGAAAAAATTTCAGCTTGACTCACATGGAGCTGTACTGTATCTGTGCCAGACCTTGCCAACCTGTGGCTTACAGATGTTCTGAAACTACAACTCCCAGCATGCCTTGTCAGTTAACTGATTGCAATGTGTATGTTAAAAATAGGTAGTCTAAAAAATTTTGATAGCAATATGGAGAGGGTGCCTTCAAAATCCCATAACAGCCCAATCCTCTGCAGTCGCTGTACTTTCATCACTGTTCTGAATATCTTATGCAAAATCAGTGGGTAATTTGTATATTTCATCTTTATAAATTAAAGTGGCACCCTAGTACACCCGATCTCAACATTTGTGGGTTTATTTTTATGGGGTATATTCTTTCTTTTATGGAATCTGTGCGGTGTCTGCAGCTGCAGCCTCATGGAGATGTAGTTGCCGGTATGATTTTTGATCATTGATCTAGAGCTGTCTAAATGCAGTTCCATCACTACCTCTTTGTGAATTGAATTTTCATCAGTGTTGGCCGGCCTATGTGTGTTTAAAACCAATATATAGATGACAAAATGTACATATCACTCATAGTTTACTTGCTCTCTACTTTGAGCACGGTTTTTAGCACTTGTGTCTCACTTAGATTCCCGGACTAGGCCCTATCTGATTTGTATGTTCTTCCAGTGTCTGAGTGGATTTCCTCTAGGAAAGGTTAATTGCCTGCTGACTAATTTAACCCTATTCTGTGTGTGTGTGTGTGTTAGGGGACTTGCAATGCAGCTCCAACAAGGCAGGGACTGATATGAATGTGAAATATTCTCTGTAAAGCGCAACATAATCTGATGGTACTCTATAAAAACCTATGAATACATAAATAAAAGCCCTTCTAACCTAGGATTGTATACCTCTTTTAAATATCTTCCTTTGTGGTCATTTTCTGAACCCTTTAAAAAATATTTGTGTTCAAAACATTTCCCACATTCAGAAGAAGAACACTATTAACAAATAAACCATCCGAGGAGAAATGCTGACATGCAAAACCAGGTTTAACCCTCTATTTTTTCACATAAAGTGTGTGTGCTCATAACTGATTCTGTCAATTTCTCTTTATGCGATTATAAAGCAGGTACCTAAATATTGATATATTGGATAAGGTATTAAGTGTAAAAAGATTCATTATCCCCATGAATTCCATAACGATGTAACATTATAGGACATAATTACTCACCCTTAATGTGGATGTTATTACTAGGAATGTATACATATATTAGGATTGCACATGCATGTCTCAAAATGTATAAGCAATGATATTCTATGAATAAATAATAATACATTACTTTTTTTCTACAAAGCTGCAGTGGAAATTCCAGGTAAGACTGAACAGTATATATTAAACTTTTATTATTAATAGCTGTGAATTGTCACTTAAATACTACGCTTTATTGCACAAGGGGAGCGACAGGAATGAAACAGATTTTTTTCTAGTCTAAGTAGAGATCGTTGAATGGCAGAGTATCATATTTATGTGCTGGTACAGCAACATGTGAGGAACGTGTGTAAAGCCGGTGACGACTGAAACAGCAACGTGCCTGAAAATGCCAAGGGGGAGAATTGGTTGGTTTATTTAGTTAATTAAAGCTATGTGAAGCAAAAAAAATTAATGGATGCTTTAAGCGCAGTGTTACACGGTTGTAATTAGCATCAGCCTGTTGCTGAAAAAGTAAGCAATAATTAATAAAGGGTTAAACCACCCTATTTCCAGTCAGCCTACGATGGCCTGGTGTTTGCCGTTAATTAACGACATTGTGGAATGGAATGTCACGGATGGCTATATACATGTGTCATGATGCCGATAACCGTTATGAAACTGAAGGAGTTTGGCATGTGCTCTATGCTAACTGTTATTACTTAGGTTATAGTAAAATATGTTTTGCTGTCATGTTTTTAAATTTGTTTTGCTCGCATGGAGCATAACTACCAATGAAACTGACATACACAGGGGAGCACACCATCAGGGGCTATAGCTAATCTGGCAACAGGTTTGCCAATTACCGTATGTTTTGTAGTAATAAATGGGAACTTTTCAGTAATGGAAGTAGGCTTCATAGATAGGGCCCTGGCTGACGACTGGATGGAAGAAGGGGCATCTCTTGATGACCTCCTCTCCCCAACCCAGTCCCTGCGAGTGGTCAGTGGCTAACAGTCTAGTGATGTGGCTCCTGAGTGGAGCATCCTGTTCTGTCTTAGTTTGAGTCGCACGGCAGCAGATGTGCCTGTGCCAACTGGGATATCGGAATCTGGGGCATTAGAGACTTGTGACATCTTAAAATAAAATAAGAACAATCAGCATTGTTGTTACTTGATGCTCCTGTCGTTTAGCAGCAAACAATGAACAAAACTGTGGTTACAGGAATCAGTAAGTGAGGCGGTGTGAGTTCTAGGTTCCCGAAAGAGATTGGAAAGAGATCAACAAAGCTTCATACCTAAGAAACATATTGTAACAAAGAAAAACAAAAGCTTTATGAAACCTTCAAATTTATATGTAAATCACTGGAGTGAGTTTGTCTCATTGTAAATAGACATTCATTCACATAGAAATATGAGATGTACGCCTTCCTTTTCCTAGCTGTAGTTGAGGTTTTTCCATGTCTCACAATAGAGGATGATTATGTTGGGGAAAATTCATTTTCATAAGAGAACACTCCATGATATGAAGACCCAAACACTACTTGAGAGTAAATTTGTTTCAAACTGTTCCCATAACTCCCACAAAGGCAGCCTTATTATTATTAATGTTTAATTATAAGGCGCCACACGGTATCCGCAGCGCCATACAGCCTTATATAGAAAAAGGGAGGGGAATCGTTGCACTGAAGATCGGGTGTCAGTACACACTGAAGATTTCTCCTCTCTTGTTGATCGCACAAGTTAGGAGCTTCCAAAAATCCAATCACATTATTCCTCAACATCATTCGACTCTACACACTGGTAAGATATCAAGACTAACTGACAATTATCATGTAATCTGCACGATAATCATCAGGAAAAACTCCAGGGTGTAACCAACTTCACACCAAGGGCCTTTTGTAGAGATGTTGTTTGGGTTTTGTTTTCTTTATTTTTCTGCATTGTATGCAGCGGTGGATAACTTTTTGGTTTTTAGTGTGTTGAACTTTTTTCAACACACTATTGGATCTGGCCAGGCTTTCCGTGAAGATATATAGGACTCAGAATGGGGACATGTTTGCAGTGTTTCATGTTCATCTGCTTTTAAATATTAAAACACACACAAAACCTTTGTGAGGCAGCAAGATTGATGGAATTAGGTGTGAAGAACGCCTATTTCTGTCTTTTCTCTCACGTCTGTGGGCTGTAAGATAAATTGTGATGTTGCGTTTTGGAGGCACGTGTGTGGCGTGGAATAGAATCTGCCTCTTGGGGTGCAGTTTCTATTCACTAAAACAACCAAATCCTCTTACTGGACCCCATTGGAGTCTATTCCTGGAGAGCTCCAATGGGGGAGATCAGTACAGCCAGGACTGTGACTTCCTTGGGTCATTTTTTTAAATTTTTGATACACACACGAATATAGGGGATAAGTATGAGCATTATACATGGTGACCTCTAAACAGATGTCTAGGGGCATACTAACCTAACTAGTTTTTTGTACTGTTTGAAAAAAATGAAAGTATAAGTCTCTTTAAACTGATCCAGTATTGGAGATCAGTGGTATTCTGGGTCACTTATAGCTTATGTGTACATCCAGTGTGTGAGGCAGAGAGGAATGGCTTGTTCCTCCAGACAGATTCTCTGTTCTCAGAAGTTATCTGTTCTTCCTCGGTTCACTTGCAGCGGTCTGCTGTGAGATTCAGAGAATGGACGCCACTTTCCTAGGCAAAGGATCAGAAACGTTGTTATCTCAGCGCTTGTAACGTGGCCTGTCCCTCCCCCCCCCCCCATCCTTATCCTGTGCAGCAGAATCAAGCAGTTAGAGATTGATTTTATTTTAGCAGCTGGAGCGGCGCATTGATCCATTTGCAGCTTTAATCCATCCTGTTCATGGCCCCGGGCCATTGAATCTTTTCCTGCTTGCCCTGAAAAAAAAAAGACAAAAAATCAGAGACACATCGGGTCATGGACATTGAGCTTCATGTTCTAGGCTCTAGTATAAAGTTGATATTACAGAGCAAAGTTTCTCTTCCTGAAAATTTCCAAAACACACAAACTTGTGCTGTCAGAATGTGGCACTTAAATTATTGAGGTTGAAACAAGGATGGTGTTTTCTTCAGCCTTATCTTCCCAAAACTTATATACCACAAAGTTGTTACTCCATTTAGAAATCTCAACAATACATGTTGATCATGGATTGCACTGGATTAATGATCATTAAAAATGCAATAGCACCCAATGATAACTATAGTCTCAAGCAATTATTACAGTATATCTGATTGATTTAAATCAAACTTCAATTAACCTTAATGATTCCAATTTGTTTTACACATACAGTTTCATAATGTATTTCACTGATCTATTGTTTTAAGGAGGAAGGGATTGGCCATTCTAGGATGTTGACAGTAATGGGGAGTTCTCTCTGAGATGCAGTTTTTAAAGAATGGAGGTCCCTAGGATGCTCTCTCTATGGGGTGGCAGTCATTGGGATACTCTCTGTATTTGTATGGAGGGCCTTATAAATTGTATTATTGGATTGTGAAATACTGGTCAGTAAATGTATTTATAATTGTTTTACATGACACTTTTTCTTCCACTTAATTGGCTATTCATATTATATATTTGCACTGCTCCTATTAAATTTATTCTGGACCAACCCCTCCCCCTTTTACCTTTTTCCATATTGATCTCTTGCAGATTGTTTTCCCAGGCCAATTTAAGTACCCAATCTACCCCGGTTTTAATATTTTGCTATTTACCAATAAGCATGTTGGACGAAGATTAGTACAATATTTCTGCTTATTGATCATTCCACAGAACACACCTATTAAATGTCAGACGTTAAAGATCCTCATTTGCCCCAAAATATATTATTTATTTCATGTATTAATTCACAATGACATTGGTTACTGCTAGCAGATGGCATTCTCAGAAATAGCGGTTCATTGGCACAATGTCTGCCATTCATGTATAGACAGTGAATAACACCACGTTTATTTTACTAACTGATTTATTTTTAATATCATTGTTGCATAATGAAGCTTGTTTGTCTTAGTCCTCTGTTTTATTATGTCATAATGTAGTTTCCTAACAAGTGGCCATTATAACAGTAGAGCATGGCAGATGTTTCGTTTGTTAATTTACATTTATGCAAATATTTTCTCTCACCATTTATTTTAATTTCACAGTCGTTTTTTGGATTAACAGAGTGTTATGCACATGAAGGAAAGTGGCATAGCTTTAACCCAGATCCATAATAATGTGTGTTTCTGGGAGATACAGTAGGGGAACTCACTGTCTATAATAGCCCAAGGGATTAGTAGATTCCCATCACATACAGTAGGAGATTGGCATGCTCCCCCTCATTATCTCCCATAAATGGGGATATATTTTTTTGTAGGGCTTCAGATTTAAGCCTCTGAGCATAGCTGGATGTGTTGAAATGTTAATGTGCAAATCACTAGAGGAGAAAGGTTTAAATAACCTATTTTAGTCTTTCTGTTTGCCCTGAGCATCCACCCATATGCTAACTAGAGTTGATATCCTCAGCAAATTGATTAACTTTAAATACGGTGTGTCTGAAAGAGGGAAAGCTTTGAAACTTTGACAAAATCCTGCTTGTGAAACGCCAAATCCATATTTTAAATGAGTTCCCCACTTTAAGTCTCAAATTCCCTCCTCTGGCTGTGTCCATGAGAATGCAATGCTCATGGGCCTTCTGTGACCAAGACACATAGTGCTCTTTTTCTGATACTAAGAGACACTATAGCAAGCGTAAGCCACCTAAGTGGTGTGAAACTACAACTCCCAACATGCTCTAGCTGCATACCTGGCAAAACAAGGTAGAACTTGTGCTTTCACAAGACCTACAGGTTGTCTATACTTGTTTTATAGCAGTGCTCCTCTCATAAGTGTTTCCGTGATGGCAGCCATTTTGTGAACTGAATGAATATTCAATGATTCTATCACACCATAGGTTTACAGTGGAGTGATAGAATAATCATTTGGCTGTCACAACTGCCTCCGGTGTGTAGGTGATAATTACACCTTCACTCAATGTACCCTCATGGTGGAGAAGAACAGCTGGGAAAGAAATATGTAATAGGATGTAGATTTCATGTTTATGCCTTGACATGTGAATAACATATTCTGGCTTTTGACCTTCATTAATGTCACGTGTGCTCTTAGATCTTTCTAAGATCTAAAAAAATATATCATTGTGATTTCATTTTGTGCCACGATAAACCCCACGGCCTTCACTGTTTACTAGTAATTAACTGTAGGGGGCTAATTTGGTACCTATGTATGCGTGTGACTAGAAATACAAGGCATAAGTTATGTTGATCTGACGATGGGCTAAAAATAGATTCTGAGAGATAAATGGATGTGGAATCAATTAGGCTGATGAGCTTCAGCCTGCTAGATGTTCTGGCGTTTCATGGGGAAAGGCATATGGATGAAACACAAAATGATGAAGGAAAACTTCAGGAAGCATTCCAGTTTTTTTGTCATTAATTCCTGTCTGACAGCTTGCTTAATAGGAAATGAACGTGTACCAGCTCACTAGATCACACACGTACCAGATCAGCAGTGACAATTACCCGCGAAAGAATTCCAGGGAGCCCCCAAGTCCTGTGTCATTTGTGTAGGTGGCACAGGGTGCAGTGATTTGATATAATATGTATATATTTTTTTTACTGTGGGTCTTCTGTACGTATGTGATTACCTCTGGCTTATATAATAAAGTGATCCACTGTATCCAGCTTTGCTTGCAGTTGATTGGGAGGTCACTTCCACCTTAAGAATTGTAATCCATCCTAACTTAAAATAGGGACAAATCAGAAATCTTGCTAGTGTGGCGTGCATCGAGCATCTCTTTATTGTACGGTTTGCAGCCATCCCTGTTTTAATCAATGGTCACACCCATTGTGGGTTCAGATCTGTGCAGCAATCGTGGCACATTTGCAAAACGTGTGCATTTTATGATACTAGAGATCAGAAAATGCCCCCTTTCAGAGTCCTGTATCCGCCTGAAGTGTTTTATATTTTATACTTGTAAATGTAAAAATTACAGGGCCATAGCTCAGGCCTTCCAACATAACCCATTCCATTAGGTACAAAATACTCTGCTCCTCAGTTTTCAACTGTCAGTTACTATGGTATGATTGTCGAAGAAGCAAATTTTTTTTGGGGTAAATATCAGTTAATACATTTAAACCAGGTGAGTGACAGTTGGAAGCTCAGGAGTGGATTATATTGTACCTAATGGAATGGGTCATGTTGGAGGGACTGATTAAGCTTATTATTTTGCACCTGGGCCCACAACTTGCTAGTTCCGCCTCTGAAGAGAACTGCGTTGGGGTTTGGAGCAAATCACTCACCAACTACACAATGCCTTCTGAACCTCCCGTATGCTATTGGTAATTCTCTTTTTAACTTTGCAGAACCTGTTGCCTACTTATAATCAGAGCATTTATTTTGTAGGCTTAATCATTATTTAAGCTGTCAACTCCATAGTGACATCACTACTGTTAAATTCATCAATTTGTTAAAAGGGTTTTTTTTTTTTTGTATAACATCACTCTGCCATTTTACTGTTTACCTGGGTATGCTTGTTTTTCATAATTTCTAGAAAATGAATAAAACATTTCTAAAAAATTTACTATATGTGACAGTTTCTAAGATGATTTTTTGTTAAGACGCATACTGGATCTGAAGTTGTACTACAAATAAAAATGTTGGTTGTAAAAGAGATAACATAACAATGGGCTAGATCTTAAGATATGATTTTAATGGGATTGGTGACTCAGAATTCCTTAAATTTTCCAAATCCTGTGTAGTAGAATGGCAGCAGTTCGGAATTCTGAATCCTTATGCAGAGCAAATAGTTGCCTGCTTTGTATATAGTAATACCCAGTCACACCCACTTGATAGCAACCCTGCTCCTTTGTCACAAGTGTCATTTTTCTTACCTCTAAGGGTCAGATTTACTAAGCTGCAGGTTTGGAAAAGTGGAGATGTTGCCCATATCAACCAATCAGATTCTAGCTCTCACTTTTCTATTACATGTTTATACACATGTCATCTAGAATCTGATTGGTTGCTATGGGCAACATCTCCACATTTACAAACGCGCAGCTTAGTAAATCTGGCTTTAAATGTTTTCTGATCTATGTCAATGCTTGGTAAGTAAAAATGGTAACTGATGTTGGCCAATACACTGGGTCGATTACCGATCTCAGAAGGAGGTGGCATGTTAAACGGGACAATTTGCTGCTAGTTATCTGTGCCATACACCTCTCCTGCTAGGACCAATAATCCTAGCAAAAGAGGTAGGCAGTCAGAGAAAAGGGAGCTGTTCAGCTAGTTGATTGGCTAGCACCTGATAAAAATCAAGTATGTCAGATAATCGCACCAGAGCGTTTCTGGTACGATGCAGGGCTCAAAGTGAGGGGGTATATGGGGGTATGCCATACCATCACTTCTCCCACTGGTTTAATTAAAAAGCTATAAATCTCCATCCATTTCTACTATTTCTATATTTTCATACCGCCACTTCTAAATGTCCATACCACCACTTCTAATTTTCCACTGGTACGATTATTGTTTTTTTTAAAGATTTATCCTGCCCACTGACTACAGCAGTTATTGGCCCTGATAATTGGATGATCGGCCGATAATCACTCTAGTGTGTGGGCAGCTTTGGGATCAAACCCAGTTTTATCTAAAATGTTTATTTATTTTACATATTTTTCCAAATTTAGCGTGATATTTTTCTTTGTTTAGTGGCCCCAACAAGTAAGTTTATTGAAATATAGATTCACACATTTCTTTCCAGTAAAGTAGATTTAGTTAATTTAGTCGTGCACTTTGGCTAAAAATAATGCCAGAACTGTGCAGAATCTAACCTCCGTATAATGCCTTTTTGTTTCATTTTTCTTGTGTTTTGCTCCTTTTTTTTTATAAAGCAAAAATATTTAAATAATGTATGATACAAAAATGTAACCTCTCCATGTTGTTGAGGAACCAGGATAGCCAACTGAATTTAAGTCCGCTTATCCCATTCTGTGTAGGTTATCAAGACGTTCATTAATACTGTATAAGGCAAATGCTCTCCTTGTGCTCGGCACGTTTGTGTGGATTAAATATTTCAACTCAAGGTCCTTCTCTGCCTGTGACATCAGAGAAATGTCAGCACCTCTTTGCACAAGGAATAATGTTTACAATAATGATAGAGTGGGAGGTTACTAAATGTTATTCTATGGAAAATGATGTTACAGAAAGTTACATGCTCGCTTTATATTCTGTTACAGGTATAATAATTAAAGGGCCTTTGACCCTGAAAAATTGTTAAAACATGACTTCTCAGATAATTATTTTGTGCTATATCTTTTGCTGGTTTATGCTGTGTACAGGTCTCTTTGTTTTCAGTCTTTTGCTGCAGATCTATCATGTATGCAGGGTTGGTCCGAGACATAGGCTGTACACGGGTCGTAACTACAGGAGGTGCAGCTGCTATGGGACCTGGAGGAGAGGGTGGCCTGTGGAAGCCGCTCCTCAGAGGCTGACAGCTTAAAACATCACTCAGCACTGATACATGGATTGACAAGCGCTGTTTTAAGCTGTCGGCCTCTGATAGCTTCTATCAGACAGTGGACTTGCCCAGCTCTGCCCCCAGTCTCGTTCGGCTCTACCCATTCTGGCCCATCCAGACTCTTCGCTACAGGACTCCGTTACCTTCCTCCCCTGGCCTTACACCTTTAATAGAGGTCCCGTGTGCTGCCATCAACACAGACGAGCCACTGGTCAACCCTTTGTGAGGGGGGCAAAACGGAGCCTATGTATCTCTATCACAGAAGCTTATTTAAGATGTCATCGCGTTGCATGTGCTACACCTCTAACTTGTGTCTTTCAATTACATGTCCAGCTTGTGAAACAAGATGACATCACATTGCTCGCTAAGCTTCTGTTGGTGAGGTACAGAGACACGCCCCAGCACAGCCTCAAACCCTCTTCCCCTTCCCGCAGCATTGTCCACCGATCCTACTGTAAAGGATTATAAGCTAATGAGGAGCACAAAAGTGGTATTTATTTACAAGTCATTTACACAAGGATATAAATTTAAATGAAAGAAAAACGGAGGCTAACGTATGGAATTTGCTATCCTATATTTAGTACATGTGAGGGCAGTGTACAGCCCCTGCATACCCCTTGCACAAACTGGCTTTCAGCATACAGAACCCTACTTTAACTCTCTGCCCTCACGCCCTCACTTTATGATCCTCATTGTGTATCATGTATGGTTTGTATGAAAGAGGGAAAAAAACAAAAACCAGTGTTATCATATCTTCATTATGGCATTGTTTGACGGACCCCCTCTAATTTTTCTGCCTAGGATCCTGCAAAATCAGGGCCACCTGATGCATGCATTTTATTTTAGTCTGCTTCAGAAGCTAACTACTTTACATGAATAGAGAATAAAGAGGCAGTTAAGTCAGCTGAATATTGGCACTGCACATGCACAGTACCAATATTTCCTGTATCAGAAGGCAGCTGCTCAATGCTGTGTTCCGTGCGGACATTGACTTCTGCAACGGGGGCATGGCCACCTACCAGGCGGAAGCCATACACACGATGGGTGGTGTTTTGCATTTAAATTGTACAGTAAGGGCTGGTTTTAAACCTTATGTACGACCGTCTATGAACAGTTAAGGTAGCACCCTGCAGTTGGATTGACTATCCACACATAGGAGAGCGGGGTGGGGGGCCTTGCTCTCCTATGTGCAGTATTGTGAACCACAAATTCCGTACGATAGCCTCTGTTGCCGAGGCTACCATATGGAATTTACAAGAAAATCGGGATCATGCCCTTTGTATCACATGGTCTCTGGAGGCATCTCACTGGTTGAAGTGCACCCAAAAGGACAATTGTATAAAATGCTTTGATTTTAGGTCACATCCTCTGCAACATCAGTCGAATCAAACTGTTCCTCTCCAGTAACCAATAAGGTGCACGCCCAAGAGGTGCGGTAGAAGGAGCAAGAACCACTTGTTATACCAAGATATTTCTCATATTTGGGCATCTCCAAGATACTCCAATTATTGGCACAAGTGGGTAATAATAATGCTAAATATCACTTAACAATAAAAAAAAAAAAATCCTTATCCCGTAAAGCAAAATCTCACATGGTTCCATAAATCAGCGCATTCATGTGCCTAGCCAGCGCTTTCCTACCATCTACTTTTTCATGTTATAAGGGGCCGCGCTTTGTACATCACCGCATACCGCCACTTAGTAGAACTATGCTCTTGCAGAGATATATTGCTCATATCAGTATGCAGCTGCAAAATATGTTGTTCACAACCATAATTCAGAGATATATGGATATAGGTGCATAATAAGGCAGGAAATAGTAGCTGTCAGTACATGCTGTGAGTTGTAGTTTAACAATAGCTGGAAAAGCCACAGGTTGTCTACTTCTGTAAAGGTTAAAGAAATTCAATTTCTTGCTGGCAAAATGCCCTGTTTTTCGTGGAAAGCATTAATCTTTGTCATTAGTCAGTTTGGCTATTCAGTGCTGTTCACTTTTCTGCCCTTCTAAAGTAGAGAAAGAGAAAGGACATGCATCTTCTGGATAGCATGCTGCTAGACACTGCAGCCCCAAGGGAGCTGGCTTGTCAATATGTTTTTATCTCTACCAACTGCGAGAATCTCCCCCCGAATTTGAAAACTATCCTGAGATTAGAGATTGTGGAAAGAGAGAGAGAGAAGGATGTGAGATCAGGCTGGGTGATTTCACTACAGGGTGCTAATGGAATTGGGTTGGCATGCAGACGTCCCCACAAATTAAACTGCCTGATTCTCCAATGATTTTTTTTTTTTTTTTTTTACCACCCAGTTTTCTAATTAAATGATTGATTTTTGTGTGGAAACTTTTACGGAAGCAACTGCTAGAGAGTCTAATTAAATGTATGCACTGGTTTATGTGAGAGTGTTTGAATGGGGCCTGTCAGGGGCTGTGTCTTTAACTTACACAGCAAAGGAAAAGACTGGGAGCAGAGTGTGACTTTCATCATGAAATATTAATTCACCTGCAACGTTTTCAAACCATTTGACACGGAATAATGTCAGCATTGCCCTCTTTTTTTATTCTTTAAACCTTGATATCTGGCTTCTAATGATGTTGAGAGAGAAAAACAATCTATAAAGGAGATGTAAAACTTCCTTTATTTATTTATCTATCTATCCTCCTCCTCCTCCTTTAGATCAAATATAGAATGTTAAAGCTACATGAACAATTCTAAGAGTTGTTTAGTCTCCTTCAAGTGTATCATGGAGGTTGTGCACTATAATGGTGCTGCACTAAAGGCTTGTGTCCTGTCTTGTTCTAGGGGTGTGTCCTGTGAAAAGCCTGTGTCTAGCGCTGCCAGAAAAACTATTTCTTAATAAAAATGGCAGCATCGGTGTTTATTGTTTGTTACATTTTCAGAATGGAGATGTTGCCCATAGCAACCAATGAGATTCTAGCTTTCATTTTCCTATTACATACTAGAGAATGTCAGCTAGAATCTGATTGGTTGCTATAGGCAACATCTCCATTTTTTTCTTTTCCACAGTTTAGTAAATCTAGACCTTAATCTTTATAGAAAAGCTGAAAGTAGGAGACTCTGCAGCTGATTAACAAGAGACCAAAGTGTATTTTTAATTTCTGTCTCCATTATTGAAGTCATAACGGCCAGTCTTTGATGACATCATGGCCTCCGTGAAAATGGCCATCTTCAAAGGTGTCGATGCATGGAAATAGGACACAATTTTTTAATTCTGTCCTCATACAATGATTTCTGGCACTGACTCGGAATCGGGAAGGTTGTTAAACACTTCAGGGAGTCAGGGAGATCAACCACTCTTCAGGGAGTCTCCCTGATATTCAGGGTGAGTTGGCAACTCTGATTGCTTAGTTGTATCTTATGCCAATTAGATTCAGCACACAGAGATACAGACCATTTGTCAAGGAGAGTTTTTAATTTTGAAATGTTTCAGTTTATTAAACTGAACTATTTCATAATAAGGGCTTTTAAATGAAAGATTAATTTGAATACGCCTGCGGATAAGCAATTAAAATAGACAGTCACTGGGAATATAAGAGGTCAGTTGGTTTAGTGTTGTCATACTTATCAAGAACAGAGAGAGTTAATTGCAGGTCTCATGCTTATAATCCTGATGTAGTGTGTGAACATCCCTGAGATGGATAGATCCATGTCACCGTAACACAGCTCACATATTTCCTACAGGGTAGGTGTATTGATTTAAGTTTCATTCTGTGATTGCATGTGTTTGAAACACAGGCTTTAGAAATAATCGTCACAAATAAGATGAACTGTGCCCACTGGGGCTGTTCACACAGCAGCTGTCACAACAGTTATTTTCTCAGGAAATTTTGTGGAATTTCTTAGTGTTTTGATGCACTTTACAGACTTGTAATGAACAAGAAAGGGAAACAAGGATATACTTATTTTCAGTTGATAGTATCACAAACTATCATGAATCCACAAGACCAGTATGTTAGGTAGACCAGCATCTAAGAAGGATGATCCCTTGTGAATGGGATAAAGGCATTTACAGGTAAAACTCGGAAAAACTTGAATATCGTGCAATAGTTCATGCATTTCAGTAATTCAACTTTAAAGGTGAAACTAAAATATTATATAGATGCATTACATGCTCAGTGAGATATTTCAAGCCTTTATTTGTTTTCATTTTGATGATTATGGCTTACAGCTTATGAGAACCCCAAAATCAAAATTTCACAAAATTAGATTACATGAAATAAAATAATAAAAACAAGGTTTTTAAATACAGAAATGTCAGCCCTCTGAAAAGTATAATCATGCATATGTACTCAGTACTTGGTTCGGGTCCCTTTTGCACAAATTACTGCCTCAGTGCGGCGTGGCATGGATGCTATCAGCCTGTGGCACTGCTGAGGTGTTATGGAAACTTCACACTAGACGTCAAGCATCTTGGATTGTGCCTCTCCATTCTTCCGCCAGACTCTGGGACCTTGGTTTCCAAATGAGATGCAAAATTTGCTCTCATCAGAAAAGAGTCTCCATTCTTTCTCCATACTCTGGGACCTTGGTTTCCTTTCTTTAGCCCAGTTAAGACGCTTCTGACGTTGTTTGTTGTTCAGGAGCGTCTGGACAAGAGGAATACGACATTTGAAGCCCATGTCCAGGATCCGTCTGGGTGTGGTGGCTCTTGATGCAATAACTCCAGCTTCAGTCCACTCCTTGTGCAGCTCCCCCACACTTTTGAATGGCCTTTTCCTGACAATCCTCTCCAGGCTGTGGTCAGCTGGAGGGTGTCAATGATGCTTTTCTGCACAACTGTCAGGTCAGCAGCCTTCCCCATGATTGTGAATTCTACTGATCCAGACTGAGAGACAATCTAAAGGCTCAGGAACCCTTTGCAGGTGTTTTGGAATAATTTGCTGGTTACAGTGTGACACTTTGAGCCTACAATATTAAACATTATTCTAATTTTGTGAGATTTAGATTTTGGGGTTTTCATAAGCTCAAAGCTATACTCATCAAAATGAATACAAATAAAGACTTGACATCTCACTTTACATGTATTGAGTCTATAATAATGTATTAGTTTCACCTTTTAAGTTGAATTACTGAAATACATTAATTTTTCGAGTTTCACCTATACATTATACAGTGGTCAATAAACCAGCAGTAGATGAAAATGAAAAAGGACAAGCTGATACCCAACAACAACTTGCTGACTATAGCATTCTCCTTTGCAATTGAGGCAGTCCCCCAAAAATCGCGGATGTCAGGATCATCAAGAGAGACCACATGATAATCATCATCTTACTGTTCCACAAAGCTGCAGAATCATCACAAGCAGCATCACATTATCAGATTTGATTTTTAGACATAGTTGCCAACTCTCCCTGAATATCGGGTAATCTCCCTGACTCCCTGAAGTGTTTGGTAATCTCCCTGATTCTACTTTCATCCATTGAGGCCTATGGAGATAGCTAAATTCATGGAGGCCAAGATGTAATGAAAAACTCAGCTACAGTGTCACTTTTATCTTTTCTATAAAGATAGTACTGAAAGTATTCACTGACAATTTCCTAATCAACAAATACTGATACTGCCATTTTTATTGTAAACTAGTTTGCCTGGCAGTGCTAGATACACATGTGGGTGGAGCTGTTCACAGGACACACCCCTTTGGTGCAGCGCCTTGATAGTGCTCTCACAATCTCTCTGATATTCATTTGCAAAAGTAGGCAACCGTGTTTTTAGAACAGGTTCATTTTTTCGATTATCAATATCCGTGTAATTCCTCAGTTTGTACACTGTGTAGTCAGTTCAACAATTCCCATTCATCTGCCTGCAGTGGGTGTGCATATTGTCATAGCAGCAATGAGTTGTGTCCAGCGGCTGGGTGTACGTTCAGGGTTCTCTTTTGCCTAACTGGCACTTTAATTTATGACTCCTATCTTGTTGCAATATCATAGTACCCATGCCAGCGTGTACCCAGCTCCTGATAGCTTACCACAGCTGGACTGGATAGACAAACAAAGAATATAGAGAAACGGTGCAGGGATACAGGCTACACACAGCATAGGTTTTAGAGATAGATTATGATGAGCAAACACCAAAGTGCACAGGTCATAGGTGCAATTCCCAGCAGAAGCTTATAAACCAGAATTGTTTTTATCAGTGAGTTGGGAATATACAACAGGTCTAGAGAGAGGAGATCATCTATTGTATATTTAGAAATCTTTGCATTCTTTTTTTAACATGGTAATATACTTTAGAAACATAATAAAAATGGCTTATAAATTTGAATTAACTTCCAATTGGTCCTGGGTGGAAATAATTGTGACCCTTAAATAGTTGTGTTGAAATACAATATTTATGTAATGAATAAACACATGCCATAGTGTAATGCCTTTCCCTGATACAGATACTCTTATTCCTGCCACTGTATTTTACTCACTTTATACTCTTTTGTTTGCTTTTTTGCTACCGGAATGATTTATTGCACAGAAAAGATAAATACACTGTTTCTTTTCAGAACAAATCAATTTTCCCCATTATGCAAGTAAATAGATCATTTATGAAAACTGTGATATCATTGATGATATTAAGAAATCAACGGCAACAACAACAAAAAATAACCGCTGATGTAGCAATTCTTAATCTGTAGTGTTAATTTTTGTGCCAGATCCCCTCTCCCAGGAATAGAGCTCATTAAACAATGGTTATTTATTGTGGTTTTGTGTAAATGTAACTAAGAATTTGCAATAAGTAAAGCTTGACGTGAGAAGGTTTTTTTTTTATAGGGGACATACATTTAATTTACAGGCTGTCTGATTATCTGTGGTGGATCCAGGGCCCAGTTTAGTTTCCATGGAAACGTACACCTCTGCCTCATGCACAATTCATGTTGACCTTTTTCTTTTTTTTTTTTATACGGAATCCTCCTCTTCCTCACTGTCCTCCACACGCTGCTATCACTTTCCCTGCCCGCTGGCCTTTCAAGCTTTCCTCAGGAGAGAGGCACAGGTCTTGATGCACAGGAAGAAATTGCCCTGTCCCTAAACACTCCCACCTTGTGCCCTTTGAAGACTGTGCCTATCGTATGAATGCAATGCTAGAAGCGGCTGTAATTAAACCGGTGGGATTTTTGACTCCCACTGTGGAAAATGCACTACTGAAAATGGCAGAGCCATTGGATGAAGTGTGCAGGCTGTTTCCCAACCACCTGCATTGAAAACTTTTCTGTTTTTGAAATATTAAAGTAAAATTTTATAGCAAAATATTAACAAAATGCTAGAACAGAATAGATTTTTCATCCAAGATGTCTTTAGAAATCATTGGATAGTTGTGCTCCACTAACACAAATGACATCAACGTTAAAAACAGCAAAAAAAGTAGTAGTAGAGTTTAGAGCTTCTATAGGCCACTTGCTGCATCCAGGTGTTCGGGTCATCTTAAAGGTTAAAGTAGTTACAGGTTTCTCGAGTCAAGTGCGCACATCCCCAATAACAGACAGACATAGGAAAGGGACAAGTTGTGTCTGAGAGATGGAACTGTGTGGACTAAATCCATGGGCATAAATGGTGGAAAAGGAACACAGTGATAAGAGAATTGACATACAGTCATGCAGTCCTACGAGGCATGTATAATTAACAAGCAGTAAATTATAAAGAGCTTTATGTGACTTCATCCTAATTACAAATATACCACACTGTAATTTTATTTGATATAGTAATAACAGTAATAGGTTCACTACTTTTGGTACTGGGGAGCTGCACAAACTATTGATTGTGGACAGTACAGGTTAACATCAATACTTTGAATAAATATATATAAATGCTCTTTTGAATTGTTTGTGTGCTATAAGCCTCCCAGTCTAAAT
>WWET01000066.1:734948-763923 GCA_011038615.1 Limnodynastes dumerilii | reverse complement strand
TCCGGCGGCGGGGGCAGGGGGGTGGGGGGGGGGGGTTATGGGTGTTCTCAGTGCGGCAGAGTTGACACCCTTTGTCTTGGTTTGGTGAAACAACACTTTAAGTCAAAGTGTAATATAACAGATATATAACACATATATTATATGCCCAGTTTGTCACATATTCAGGAGACTGTTTAATCGAAAACGTTTTGATTTGCCAAAGGCCCATTTTCTTTTATTTTTAAGTCCCAAATGCTAAAAATTCATAGTAGCTTTTTATACTATGTTTCAAAACAAAAGTAAATCTTGTATATACTGTGTATGTTGTGTTTTCTGCACAGAGAAATGCCTTAAGTATGTATTATACTTTGTTTCAAGGAAATAGTGTTACTGCAGAATTTATTTTATTATGCATTTTTAGTAAAGTATATAAATATGTATCATTTTATCCCAAAGATCCTCTTTATCTCCAGATATTAGAGTCAATGGACCTGATTCACACTTATGTGAACACGTTAGGTTCTTAAATATAAGAAACTAATAGCAAGGCAACTCCCTCTGCACACCCTGGTTTTCAGGTCCTCGGCACGCCCCCTGTTTTCAGGTTCTTAAGAGACTTACAAGTGCCATAGCCGGACTCCCTTAATTGTAGGTTTGCATTTGTGTGTAGGGCGTCTAATTACGAACGTGTCTGCATAACCGCGCCTCCTTTTAGTCATTTAAATGCCCCTCTCCACCCAATCTTCGTATCTGCCATGTGAATTATTCATGGCACGCTCCTTTCGGTGTAAATGACTGCAAAACTAGAGACTTTAGGTACGTAGTGTTGAATCACGGAATTTGCGTTCCCAAGTCCAACATAAATAGCGTATAAAAGTTACTACGCATGCGCAGTACATACCTTCGTAAAAATACGCACCTAAAACCACAAATTAGGCCCAATGTTATTCTGTTATTCTGCCCTCTAGAGGACATATTATCATCAAAATAGAAATATACATTCTCAGTTTAAATCTATTTTCCATTTATTGAAAAAGCTCTACAAAATGAATATATTTGTCAGATGAAGTAATATTTCATTATCTTGTCCCGTTAATAAGTTTGCAGTGCATTGGCACAATATTATATGGTTTCTTTGGTGGACACACATCATATTTTACATCAAATTCATTAATTTATGTTTTCACTATTAATAGTTAACACTCTTGATTTTAGTGTCATTTCACCAGAGCGTCAATGAAAAAATGGTGCCACCTGACCCTCAATTCCTTAAATATTAACTTACTGAATCCTCTTAAACTTTGCGCTGTGGACGGCCATCACTATTGCACACCCCTAATTATGGCTGTGCGTTTCACACATGTTGTTCAGTTTCAGTGTTTCCATGTATTTAATGAACAATATGGCTCTCACTGAATAATCCAAAATGCTAATCCTGTAACTGTGTGGTCATTTGTAATCTAAGTAATCAATCAATCATATAAAGGCATGAAAAAAGATGGCATAAAGTTTTAAGCAGCTTTATGAATCTCTTTTTTTGATTAAAAAATATACTGGAGTGGAAAGGCCTCTGGTGGCAGGGCAGAAACGTTATATAGCTGTGAAGAGAATGTTTATATAAATCCCAAGTTGTCTCTTGGGACCTGAAGCGAGTGACAGTTTTAGTGTGGTTCTGGATGCTAGTAATTTAATGGAGGAAGAAAATGAACCCTTTCTAGGCTATGCCTCCGATAAGTCTCCTACCGGATAGCCCGCTATGATTGCCATTCTGATGCTGCCTTTAACCTCCCCTGAACAATAACAGGGCTTCTCGGCTGTTCTGGCTGCTAGCAATATTTTATCATTCTTGTCTGAGCTCTGCGTAAACGGATTCATGGTTTCCCCAACGTCACGAAATATTGCTCAATAATACGCAGAAATAATTTTTGCCTCCTAAAAATAGAAGGACGTAGGAAGATTGTCTGATAATTAAACCAGTCGTCTTTTTCCATCAATAACTCATCTACATGACAGACAAAAAACAAAACCCTTTTAATGCACTGGGGTTATTCATCATGTCAGAAGACACATCTTGTCATCCCTTAATCAAATTATAGGATACCAAGTATCCGATATATTTAGACAACAGTTATTTGAATTTGACTGAGCATGTAATATTCCTGATGTCATATCCTGCTACACTTAAACATTAGCCTGCTTGATTGATATACCATGTTGACTTTGTAACACAGAGAAATAATTCAATAAAACTAGATAAGAATATAAAATTTCATAAAAGTAAATTACCTGTCATGAAATATATTACTAAAAGCTTAATTGTAGTAATATTTCTAGACAATTTTAATTTGTGATTCCATCAACCTATAAGATTGCATGTCTCCTAGTGTGCCTTGTGCATATCCCACAATGTTTTAGGAAGAGTTTCAAAGAATTAGTGCCTTGGGCTTCCTGTGGGCAACCATTGTGTTGAATGTACTCTAATCTCATGTGATTCATTACAGCCAGTGGGATTAAAAGTTACTGGTACAGACAGTATGTCAGAAGCACATTGAGTGTTGCAGTGGATGTGTACACACAGTGAAACACAAGATTGGTGCACACCCAACTAGTAAAATGGCTGTTCAGGAAATTGCAATATTGGGTTCCTAGTTCTCCCTTTTCCTTAAATATATAGAACAAGCCTTGAATAACACTCAGCAATGTCACTGAGAATGCTATTTGTGCTATTGATTTAAATCGCCTATAATGTAAAACTCTCAGTGATCCCTGTGCCATAGAAATTAATTTTCTTTTGTGGAAACAACTTTACAAAGTTCCATGAAAATAATGGTGGGGCCCCTCGACTGTCCATCAGGAATTCTAGATGACTATCAATTTAGCTACTTGTCAGCAAAGCAAGCGGCGGCATTTTTGTCCCACAAGCATTATGTGGCACAGAGGGCACAGATGTGGCAGGAATGTGACACTATCGCTTTCTTACATTCTGTAAGCTCATTATAGAACAGCAGCCAAGTTCGTTTATATCACACACAAAGGTTTATATGGGTAAAAGTACAAAACACGGCACTTTCTGGCAAGGCATGATACGACAATAAACTACAATATTTAGTTAATAACTGTCTCGTGCAATATTACATATGAATTAGAGAAACATATATGTAGTTGCTATTAAAGCTTTGCTTTATAAATGCTACCAAGTTTGATTGCTCAATGTATATAGTGGAAAAAATTTGAATGAAAGGCATTTATTAAATGGCTGAATTAAATGATCTTTGAATACAAAGACACATAGCATCCAGCATCTGCACTTATGTGTATAAACCTCTGTCCTTCTCATTTTACACTTACTATGTGCCACCCAGATCTTCTGTGTCTGTGACATCTCTCTGTGACCTCTCCTTCGGTTGATGGATGCACCAAACTGACCTAAAGTTCAGTTATACGTGAGCTCATCCTTCCTGATCCTCTGAGGCACCGAGTAGGTTATAGAGCTGTTCATGGAGAGAGATCTGGGAAGGTTTAAAGAAACCTTCCCAGATCTCTCCATGAACAGCTTTATAACCTACTCGGTGCCTCATGTCCCTTGTCTGGATGCCACATTTTAGTCTACCCACATCCATTAGCAAAATGGCTGCCTACCAGTGACAACTCTGAATTCTACTGGAAACTCTTTAATGGTTGCCTTGCTATGTGCATGTCAATAACATGGCACTACTCTGCTGAAGGAAAAGAGGACTTTGGAAATATTTTCTTTAGCCCATCCACACTTACACATGTAAAACTTTGCAGTTATATATGTGACATCTTTTTTGTCAGCAGGCTTCTTTTGTAATAGTTATCTGCATTGTAGCATTTAATCACCCATCTGAGTGAATTTCTGTGGACGGTGATCTCCCCTTTTCATCTCCTCCTGCAGGAGGTAGGTTGCCATCAATGAATCATGGATTTATCTCTCTCTCTCTCTGCTTTGAAATCCACAATTTCTCTTATTATCTCGCAGTTTTCCATCACGTCTCTCCACCATCTCTCAGCCTTTTCCATTTTCCTTTTGCATACCTCACATTATCATCTGACAAAGGGGAAAGAAAAGTGGGGGGGAAGCCAATTGTAAATAAAATACAACTTTATTAATATGATAATTATCTCCTTATTGCTAGGGAAAACACTGTTACTCGGCAGATAAGGAAAAGCTGATAAGCGTTTGGCTAAGGATGATACTTTTATGAGCTAACAGATGAGTTTATACTTAATCTTTTAAGACCATTCAGGTTTCCCTCATTTGCAATCCAAAGCAAAACCAGTTGAAAGCATTGTCAATGCTGCGCTATATTAGATATCCTGCAAAAAAAAAAAGCACCAGCAACATCATCATGAAAACGGCTTTACTCACCTCACCTCATGTCTGGAAACAGTAAACCAAGTCCAGATGGAGCCATATAAGATATATGGAAAATGGAGCATAGACCATTACTAATGACACCACACTCACAGAGGAACACTGCAGAGCGGGAAGAGATAGTGTTTGGAGTGTTGTCTTCACCTGGGGAAAAGCTCAACCGTGTTTTAGAACTATGCTTTTTTTACAGTTTGGTGGTGGTGAGCCCACATGCAGGTTTAGTGCTGCTCGTGACTTGTAATAAATGCTGTTTTTACACATCATGGGCTGGATCCAGACCTAGTTAAGTGCATGAACTTAGTTACTCAAGGGCTAAACCATGTTGATTGCAGGGGGAGTCAAGTTAATTGTATTCTTTGCATGCAGGAATATATCTTTAAATTGCTTACTGCACACAGATACTGACCAGCTTTACTATTACACTGTTATTTAGACTTGGGCTGGGAAACATCACCTCTCAACTCTAATACTGTTTGCAACAGATAATATATGACTCCCCTGCAATCAACATGGTTTATCCCAGGAGTAACTAAGTTCATGAATTTAACAAGGTCTGGATCCAGAACAATAACCACACCTCATGTTTGTTTCTTGTGCCCCATACACACGGTTCAAAAAAACTAATGATACGACCATTGTATGTGACGATTCCACCATGTGCACAGGGCATATGTATAATGTATCTACCTGCACATTCGCTTTGGACATGCTGCACGGGTGATGCAGTATATCGCTCCATCTCACTCTCTTCTATGGTCATTCTTTTTATGTATACTGGTCATACTTGCACATTCCATTGTAGCTTTTGCATAAGTCGGACCGTGTGTATAAGCTGTGCAGATATGTAAAATGTCTATGTGGCACAGGACTGACACCTGTCACCAGGGATGAGATTGTATGAGTTTGGTTGCCATAGATGTTATAAGAGTCTGTGGCTTAATTAGCGTGGGAGCAGGGGGCGTGGCTGCTACAGGTCTCAGAGGAGAGAGGTGCCCATGGCCACTGCCCACTCAGCACCCACCTATAATGGGGGTCGTGATACCCCAAATCTAGACTCATGTCACTTTTTTCATGTTATGGGGCCTGAGTCTGTTTCCACCCCTTGTAAGAATATTAAGGGTTCTTGTGTTTTGAAGGAGCGTTGACATTAAATTTGCGACTGGAATAGAACAGGTAACCAGCCACTTGTTGTAAAACTACAAGTCCCATCATGCTCTGACTCTGCCTATGCCTGAAATAGAAGCATGTCCAAAAGCATTATTCAGTACAAGTATGTGATAAGATAATTAGAAAGACAAAGTCATGGCCATCACTGATTACATTAGTTAAAAACAATAGGTTGAATCCAGAATTAATAAAAGCAGGCAACTTACACGATACATGCGTACGGCAAATGCTGTATCGGAACGCAAGCTGAACAATGCTGAGTTGTATCTGGAAGGTTGTGGGTCTCCGCTGAGAACGGCTCTATTTTGAAAGCCTAACCCTAAACCTCCCCTCCCTGCAGCCTAACCATAACACTCCCCTCCCTGCAGCCTAACCATAACACTCCCCTCCCTGCAGCCTAACCATAAGATTCCCCTCCCTGAAGCCTGACTCTAAGCCTCCCATCCCCACAGCCTAAATCTAGAGTCACCTACCTGCAGGCTGACCCTAACCCTCCCTTTCCATTACCCTAACCCTCCCTTTATCAGAGCCTAATCCTAAAAGCTATAAACAAATTGGGGTTCTAGAGTGAACCTCAAGAAAAGCGTCACTTATTATGCACACTTATGATAATTAAAATTTTACTTTTATTATTTCATGCAAAAAGATGCCAACGAATATGTAGAATTCCAAAATACCAAAATTAACTATTATAAATGTTGATAATACAACAAAATTAATTGATGACATTTCAAAACTCAACAGGTGTACAGCAAAACATTGTTATTGTTTCCCACAGCAATCTTAATGCCCATTGTTACTTGTTGATACAATGTTGCAAGGTGTGATCAACATTGTATATACAGTCTGAATTATCTGGCCATACACTAGACTATTATCGTCCCGATCTCCTAATTATCGGGTGATCGGGCAAATAATCGCTCTAGAGTATGGTACAGATCAATTTTTGAAACGTCAAATAAACGCACCAGAAACACTCTGGTAGATTATTTGATCTTTCGACATGTTTGATTTAAATCCGGAGAAATCTCCCGATGTTTTAAGGGAGCCAATCAGCGAGCTGAATGGCTCCCTATTCTTCAGGGCTGCTGCTGCTTTATATCTGTGTACAAAGCTGCCCTGACAGCTTTGAAGGTATACTCTACAGCTGTCAGAGCAGCATAGTACATAAATATACAGCAGCGGCTATTGCAGGAGTAGTACAAACAGGGATCTGCTGAATTCACAGCTGTCAGAGCAGCTTTGTATATAGATATAAACCAGCAGCAAACAGAGAACGCTGCCCCCCCTCTTCTGCTAGGATTATCGGTCCCAGCAGAGGAAGTGTATGGTGCCTAGAATGGGACATTTCCCTAGCGGGAAATCATCCCGTTTATCGGCTCATCCCCTGCTGGGACCGATAATCGTCCTAGTTTTACTGCACAATAAACCATGTCAAAAATTTTTGACGCTGGTAATGGATATATAAACAATCAACAGTGAATACTGAGTCTCTCCCTATGTGCTGCAAAACAATAAAGTACACACTGTGAAACTGAAAACGATCTTCAATAATAAAAATATTATACTCACTCTTATCGGGCAATCCTGCAGCTGTATACACTGGAACGATTTGAAGCTGGATCGTTCCCAGAAGGCCTTTCCTGAACGATCCAGCGCTGTCCCAGACGATCCTGCTGCCGCAGCCATCCTCCTCCAGCTTCGGTCAGCCCTTTCATTAGCATACAGCTTGTATGCTACTGATTGCAGCGCCACCTAGAGCGCAGGAAGCTGCAGTCAGAAGTCAGTTCCTACAGCTAGGAAACGAAGCCACCCCCAGAAAGGACGCTGTATGGAAGAAGAGGCAGGACTACCGTTGGAGATGCATCGTTCGTAAGTACACACTCCAAAAAAAAAAACCACAGATCATTACATTGTTGATCTGTGATTTTTAGGAGCTGCCAAAAATCTAAATCAAATGACGCAGGGCAGAATTTGACGATTCTGTGCATTGTTTGGCAGTACACTCACAAACGATTTGAGAGCTATCTGACGATTATCCAGTGATTTAAAGGATAATCGTCCAATATCTCTCCAGTGTGTACCCAGCTTTAGCCTCCCATCCCCACAGCCTAAATCTAGAGTCCCCTACCTGCAGGCTGACCCTAACCCTCCCTTTCCCAGTGCCTAACCCTAAAAGCCCCAGAAGAGGTTACTAACCTCACTGGTGGAGTCTGCGGCTTCCAGAAAGGAATGGGTAAGTATGCCGATCAGTATACTTGCCCATTTAATTTTTTTTCTGCGGACACGATATGTATAGTGGATGTAATCCGTAAAGGTAATAGTACAACAAGGACGTTCCAAAGTCCTTAACGTACGATCTACCATTCCGTAGTGGCCTTCCACATGCGGAAATAATGGTCCAATTAAGGATGGTATGTTCTTGGTAGAGTGTTTCCCTAATTGCTACACCTTTCATAGAAAATATGTCCAAACAGAAGAGAGATTCACAGAAGGGCCTATAGAGAGGTTGCACGCTGCTATGCAGTTGCCAGAGCACTGGGGATGTTAAGCTGCTGATTCAGAGCTGCCGGCCTGCCTAAGAAGATTCACAGCATTGAAGTGCTAATGAGTACGCACCTTTTATTCCATTCTTGGCTCTCATTCTAATTTATGGTTGAACCTGCAATCTGCAGTTCTTCTCCTGTCAGCCCATCCAGGTGTGTGTTGCTTGGGATGAGCATGAGGCAAGTGATCTTCACAGGCTTGCCAAGTGCTGAGATGCATTAACCCTTTCTTTGTACAGAGCCTGGCTGATATTAACAAACCCGCTCACTGAGATACACCATTCGCAGCTATGCTATTAATAAGACCTTTTACACCTTGTGTCGGTGGGGGAGTTCTGTTGAAAGTAGCTGCCTATGAATAACCTGTAATCACAGCGGGCCTTGCTTAATGGGCTGAATTTACCTATTAAGAAAAAGTACTAATGTGATTTTTTTAAATCTATGATCTCTGTATGTTTTAGCGCCTCTATTGCAACTAGAAAGTATAGTTAAAGGAACCTCTGTAGCAGAGAAAGGTCTTTTATGTACACTGAAAAATAAATCTTGCTTCTGAGTCATTCTCAGATGTGTGCATGAGTATTTGGCCTTTTACACATGAAATTCATATAGGAAATTTGCTCTGATATTTGCTTCTATTCCCATCAAAGTAACATCTTTTGCTTAAATCAGAATTTACAATTCCACCAAGCCCATAATCCTACAGAGCATGTGCCTCATGTGATACACCTACTCACGGTTCCCAACTGTTTGAGATGACACTATCAAGGTGCTGCATCAGAGCATACTTTCCAACTCCCAGTCCCGGTTTTGGGTGACTGCCCTGACTGCCTTCCAGTTTATCCTGATAAGTGGGCTACTCTGGTGGCAGGGTTTTTTTTTAAATGTTCTTTTAAAATTGCTATTTAAAGTTTTGCCCCATGTAGCATGACAATGGGGACAGAGCTTGGACAGGATGTGGGTGGAGCTTGGGCAGGACAGGGTGTGGCCTATTTATCCCGTTTTCGAACTCCAAAATGTTGAGAGGTATGTCAAAGGGTTGTATCTTTTATCATCAAAGGGGTGTGTCCTGTGAATAGCGCTGCCCATTGGTGTGTCTGTCAAACAGTACTGTTGCAAAAATGATTTCTCAATAAAATGTCAACATCAATAGTCTTTGACCGTTAAATTGTCAGTGAATTAATAAATTCAGCATTTATTGTGAAGTCTGCGTATAGGAGATCCGCTGACGACTTCATCTTTATAGAAAAGATAAATGTAGGTGCACTGCGGCTGAATAACAGGAGACCAAATTGTACATTTCATTTGTCTCCGTTATTGAAGTCATCTTGTCTTGGGGAACTGCCAGTCTTTGATGACATCTAGACCTCCATGAAAATGACCATCTTTATAGGCTGCAATGCAAGAAAATAGGACACAATTTCTAAATTCTGTCATCACACTGCAATGACTTCTGAAAGTGAAGATTGCCAAAGACTTCAGGGAGTCAGGGAGAACACCCAGGCTTCAGTGAGTGTTGGCAACAATGGGCCGGATCCAGAATTACGTCCGTCTTCCATAGACGGACGTAATTCAATAAGCAATAGCTACTGCGCATGCGTAGTAGCTATTGTACTTAATCTGCGTATCGTTTCTATACGTAGATTGCGTATATGCGGCCTTTTAGACCGCATATACGCAATCTACGTATCGAAACGATACGCAGATTACATACAATAGCTACTACACATGCGCAGTAGCTATTGTTTATTGAATTACGTCCGTCTGTGGAAGATGGACGTAGTTCTGGATCTACCCCAATGCTCCTACTTTAAGGCAACCAGTGCTATGAGTAGTGCATACTGTGCCTTCAAATATTTAGACTCCAGAATGTGGGCTAAAATAAGCTTTTGTACCAATCTGCCTACGCAGCTGCTTGTGATGCCCAGCAACATACACATTTGCATCAAGGCTGCCATCAGATGTTGTGGGGGCCCAAGTCACATTGGTGACATCACATGGGCAGGGCCCCACAGACCTGCGTTAACAGCTGGCCGGTGCAGAGTCAAATGATGATCATTAGCAGGCCTTTAAGCTCCAGGCCCGGGACAGTAGTCCTGTCTCCCCCCTATCCTAATGGCGGCCCTGTATGGGTTGCTTTTTGGGCTATTGATGATCTCTGTTTTGGGTGGTTATTTCATAATCATCATCATCATCCTTTTAAATTAAAGATTTATATTTGTTATAGATTTTTTACATTTCCGTCTTACTGATCTGGAGCTTGTTTTGTTTGTTCCACAGGACAATAAGTCACTCCTGCTATAAGTTACATATTCAGTGTGGATAATAATGAAGATGTATTATGTCATAAAGAACCAATAGATTCCCTGTAAGCTTGATCTGACTTTGCTTGTTGTGTTTATTGGATCATAATTTCCTGTGCCGTTACAGAAAGCCAAAGATTCACGGCAATGACATTCTATCAATAAAAATATATATTCATGTATCTGAATTGCACTCCCTCGAAGGTACAAGTTTAGCAGCCAAATGAAGCAGCTAGTCTTATTCTGCTCAGGTTCTGTGACCCCGCAATCAGTGCACAGTGTCACAAAGGCCGGCCTGGTAATATCACTCGATGCGGGTTAATCAGGTTTCGTTTCAGTGACAGCTGCTTGTGACCTTGAGTAAATTACTTTGTGTTCCTTGTACCTCCAGCAATCTGAAATGATATTGTAAACTCCAGGGCATGGCGTTGTGTTGGTATTTGTGTGCCAAGCTTGTTTTTATTTCTTTCCATGTACAACATACTATGGAATGATATTTGTACTTGGGATTATATAAAGCAAGTTAAGTTACTTTACATCACCACTCAGACGACTTGTGTTATTACTTGGGCGATTGGCCCATTCTCATCTCTTATGGACTTTTTTTATTAAGTGTTCTAGCCACTGGCTGCCATTTTGTAAACTAAATTAATCATTGATTGGAATAAAACCTAATAAAGGACCTGATGCAGAACTGTGTACAACATCCCATTTACACATTTAGAATGCGCGAACATAGGGATAATGCATCAGACGGCACTACGATTGATACTGGATTACGCACAGTAGCCTCTGTACAGCGTGTACGTATGGTAGCTAAGGGGGTGGGGGCATTGAAATCGTATGGGTAGAGCTTAAGCCCTTATGTATGATTTACCTTCTTGCATCAGACCCGTTTTAGATGGGGCATGTGTGTAAATGCAAAGGTAGGGTCCAGTGTACAGAAGTTAAGTATACGCAATGGGAGTGCACTAACCTCACACTTATGGAATATAAGATCGCACTTGTCATAACTTGGGTTCCGCTGCAGAGACTTACGAGCACTCTTTGGGCTGGATCCAGACTTAATTGAGTGTTTGAAATTAGTTACTCCTGGGCTAAACCATGTTGATTTCAGGGGGAGTCAAGTTAATTGCATTCTTTGCATGCAGGGATATATCTTTGAATTGCTTACTGCATACAGATACTGACCAGCTTTATTATCACACTGTTATTTAGACTTGGGCTGGGAAATATCCCTTCTCAACTCTAATACTGTTTGCAACAGATGAAATATGACTCCCCTGCAATCAACATGGTTTAGCCCAGGAGTAACTCATTTCAAGCACTTACTTAAGTCTGGATCCAGCCTTTTGTACTTGATTCTGGTTCCGGTCTGATATTACTAGACATGGCTGACTCAAGAGTCCTTAGTGTGATAATAGTTTTGGAAATAATGTTCCATTACACAAATTGTCTGCAAAGATTTCCTTTGTCCCATAGTCAATAAATGTGTATTTCCAGGACACTTCCATTCATCGGCTTCCTTACCCCATAGACGGTGGTTGAATAAAGAGAGATTACACACTGTCTGTTTCTTGTTCCGCACACTTTTTGACTAATATTGTGTAACTTTGTAATACTTGCTTTTCAGTGCAACCTAAATCCACGTATTGATTCATTCTGTCCTATAGCAAATCCCTGTATTGACGATGCGAGCTCCATTACGTGTTTAACTTTTGTGCACGGAGAAAGGCTAACAGGTCTGGTCCCATAGGACAGGACATGATTTTATGGGGATGCATCAGACAGCAGATATTAGATTAAAAGTCAAGGTTCACGGATCAGTTGCCTACGAGGCATTGTTTAGAGAGACCCATCTCCCTCGAATATTTTTTTTATTTTTTGCTTGCAGACATTTCTTTGCTTGACTTTTATATATATTTTCACTTATATTCATCTCCTTGTCTCTAAACAGGGACTTGTACACTCCCTATATCTGACATACCTTATTTCCCTGTATACGTGTCTTCTGGACAGGGCTATGAACAGGAGTATGGATTAGCTGGGTCACATTAGCATAGTCTGTTGGAGATAGAGGTGTTACTGCTTCTAGGAGGGGGAGGATAGCCCAAGCCTGAGGATATGTGATCAGTGGATTTGCATACTGTTCAGCTCAAGGCGCTTGTATTAATTCCACTCCAGCTCTCCTGCCTCTGCCTCACTAAAGATTTAGCATTGTGTCATTAACTCTTCCATACTAAGAAACGCTATATCTAAAAACATCCAGGAGCTTTCTTCTTCGTCACTTTTCCTTAGTAAGGGGGTAGCAGGGTCTTCACTGTAAAAGGTAAAAGGATTTTGCGTGCAGGTTTATGTTTAAAAGTTGGTGGCAATACCCAAAATGAACTGAAAAGAACTGTGTAACTACCTTTTGCAATGTTTACTTTATAAAGGCGTGCTTATTTTGCAGAAACCTTTCATTTAACTTCTTGAACAGATTGAAATAACAGCTGCCTTGAAATCACTGGAAAAGGACAAACTTAATGGGCCTAGGAGCCTACCACCATTTTACCAGCTGGCACACAAGGCTAAGAGACAATTTGTTAGTGGCCTGTGTGCTGTTGAATCTACCAAATTTATCTTATCTAGATTTTCTGTGTATGGTGTATAGTCGACTTTATGTTTTATACTGTAGGTTTTTATAAATTTGTATTCAAATCATAAAGATGTGTGTAAATGGAAAAATAGTTATTTAAAAAAAAAAAATCCAAGCACATAAATCCCTCGGTCTTGTCTCTGTTTCAAATTATTATATTATTAGCTCATTGACCACAGTGCAAAACTTGACCTGGAGCCATGACCTCATTGGGGTAGATCCAGAACTACATGTGTGCGTACGTATATTAGCGGTGCGTATTTTCGTACACGTAAGTTCGCTACACTCCCCTCGGCACACCCCTTGCACGGACGTATTTTGTCAAAATATGCTACCCAAAACGTACCTTAACTTTTTCAAACGTAACAGCATACGCCCGCGAACGGACGTACTGACTACGTGAACGTACGCAGCTTAGCACGCCCATACTGTACACTTTAAATACCCCCCCCACCTACTTCACGTAAAACGCACGTATAGTTGCCTAACGTAAAATTGGCGCGCCCACACGTAAGTATTTACGTGACACATACGTGAATTTCCAATACGTTCACAATTACGCTACGTGAATGTGCGTATTTTCTATGGAGTGCATGCGCAGTGTGTTCTAAACTGCGATTTTACGTCTCTGCCACACGTAAATTCGCGGAGAAGCGTAGTTCTGGATCTACCCCATTGTCTTTACTTCCATTTCCTAGGAAATATTCTGCTAAATGCAACCGTTTTCTGTTTTGTAATTCAAATTCTGTTAACATATAAAGTCAAAACATTAGTGAGGGAGAGGGCCAATCACAAGCCATGATTTCTTGAAGTTTGTGATTGGCCGGCCTGCTCGGCCATCCCCCTTGTTGATTAGTGGCATGAAAGAAACATAGACCCCTTGTGAATAGAACAGCTGCATTCAGCACCCCCCTGAGTTCTGATTAATGGCAATGGGCTTGCAAGGAAAATATTTACTGAGGGATAGAATGTCTTAAATTTATAATAGACTCCCTTAATGTTAACTGAAACGGCAAGATAATCTCAGAAGAAAGGCTGGGGTGCTTGCTGTCGTCGGGGCTGATTCAGAGTTTGGAAGTAATGACAAAACAGGTGCAAGTGTAAAGCTCGGCTAAACCGTTTTGCAAAGTAGGGGTGCTACTTAATGTTAATTATTTTCCCTTTATCTATAAAATAGAGTTGAGCTAAGAACTTTCACCTCTCAATTCTAATTCTGTTTTCACAATGTAAATTTGCATCCTCCTTCAGTTTAACGTGGTATTGCTCAGGTCTACACTTGCACCTAAAAAAAAAAGGTGTAAGTACGACTCTGAATCAGCCCTGTTATGTCTGTATATCCTGCAGAGACCGTTCCTCTTATTCAAATAATCTAGCTTTAAGATCAGTTAGCTGCTTGTCTTTGAGAGAATAAGAGATGCTCGTTTACACACTGACATGTTAATGTGGCTGTTCTTCACATTAGATCACTCAGTTCTGTAACAAGCCCAGGACACCTCAATATGGGCCACTTGCCTACCAAATGAGTTCCTGATAATTAGCATTGCGATGGAGCACCAGATGCGAGATGTTGGGGTAATGGGTTCATTCTATGAGCTGTTTGTCTCTGATGTTTCTTGTGTTGGGAGCTTCTACTTTACAGGCATAATGTATCACCGTTGTTAAGCACTAGCAGCTTAATTTCTTGCCAGTTTCTAAAATGGAATAAATTAACTTTCTTTAGATTCAACAGAGCGATAGTGTCGTGCCCAGAGGCTGCAACTTGCAAACTTGTGATTTCAGGTCTTCATTTATAGATTCTGTGGTGACGAGGACTAATATATAACTAATATGTAAATTGGTTAGAAAAAACTATAATGGTAAATGGACAGTAAGACCTATGCAGTAATTGGCATTGTATTCCTACAAATGATTGATGAACAGGTTCTTTTGACTCATATAAAAATGTATTTTTTAAATGGTAGCTGTTGCTTGTTCTGTCTCAATTTGCAGACTGCAAGTAAACAGTGTGACCCCGGTGATTAACAATAAGCTGAAAAAACAACTTGTTATGCATTTTTTCTAGATTGTGATTCTTAAAGTGTGCCTTTATGTGTATTGTGTATAGAAAAGATTCATGCACAGTTGTGTAGATCATGCAAGGCAAGGTGTTGTGGGACTACAAGCCCCAGCATGCATCAGCTATACCGATGCTGTTGAAGCATTCTGGGAGTGGCAAATGTAGCCTAAAGTGTACTTTTATTCAATGAGAACAATATATAAGGTCGGATCCATACTTACGATTGTAGATCACAATGCGATGATAAAGTTCGTACATGATTTCCCCCCCGCCTACTATCCGTACACGCTGTATGCATTGCGATTTGTCCTGCCGTCAGAATGGTTTCCAGTACGAAATCCAGGATTGCGCGTTGTTGCTCTCTGGTACATGACCAACGTGTGCTCTCACATGCAGAATGCAGTAGTCGAAAATTCAAAATGCATATAATATAACAATAATACTAATAACAAAGCAAAGCAATGTAAGAATGCAATTAGATAAATTGTGGGGCCTATGTTAGCATATCAGGTTAAGGAGGAAATGTCAAAATGTAGGGCATGCATAAAAAATAACGTTGACTTGTAGCTATGTAAATTACCAATATGTATTGTACATTATTTCCGTTCAGTTTGCAGTCACTAGAAATTCTTAAGGCTGAGAAACACACGAGCTCTGGAAATGATTGAACATGGAACCTGAGACACACTTAAGACCATTTGTAGTGTTTTTGAATATTATTCTGAGGAAATCTATAGTACCGGTGGCATACATTAAGTTATATAAGGTATAGCATACTGTATAATTGATATGTTTAGAATGTCACAGTTTCAGGCCATAAGTTAGAATCTCCAAACTTCATTAATACAAAGACAGGTCCTTGAAGCGTCTTATTTTCTGGATCTGAGCTTGTTCCTTCTGAAGTTCGAGTGACTCTATGTAAGTGCTTGTGCACATATTAAGGGAACCACCAAACACATGTCTGCTGAAAGGTTTTTATAAAAGCTTCAGACTATGAAGATGATTGAAGATTAATCAAAGGTTTCCACAGTATTAGAGACACTTGTGTCTCCAACTCATCAAATTCTGATGATCTCATTCCTAGATAGCACTCAGCGGTCTATTGAGATCCAGTCTTAACAAGTGCCTGTCTTCATAAAACTTCCCCTGAATGTGATGAAAAATCCCATCTTATCAACATAGACGTTGGGACTATCCAGCCATAGAGCAGCTGTGATGTTTTGGACACAATGATTATTAGAATATTTCAAGAAACAGTTGATATCACTTGAATAAGCTAAAATAGGTGTGTGGGAAATTATACAATGGGCACATCTGTGACCTCTAAAACCAGCTTTCTTGTGTACATAGTGTTTCCTACTGAAGATAAGGCACAGAATGGTAGATGTATAGCTTACACAGATGGCCCGTTGACCTCTTGATAAACCAAGTCTATAGCTTGGTATCTCTGAAAACGTTATTGAACTCTTGAAGGGTATAAATGACTTCTGATCTGATCTTATTCTGAAAATATTTACTATGTAATCTTATTGTCAAAATGTTATATACCTCCCCAAATGCAGATAGATGAGCGTTCAGACATAAAATCATACAGCCACCCACCCGTGCCGTTGTTGTATTAGCGAGTGCATCGCATCCCCCGTCACAGAGTGACACAGTTAATTAAAGGCAACAATCCCCTATAGCCGAGTGTTCTAATGACTCATGAGCTGAAACCCTCTGCCCTGAAATCATGAACCGAGTGTGGACTGTCAAACTTGGCAGATTAAATTGGCCGCTAAGATGCCGCTGATATATTTTTAGCTGTGCTTCATACATGGGGGCAGGGTAACTATGCTTTTTTCCTAAGCTGTGATTCTGAACATTGATATGATGTGTCACACTTGGTTATGCTCATTCTGGTTTTGTGCAGGATTAGGATTTAGCACCGTGGACCAGTGGCTAAAGGTGGCTTAGGTTGTCAGGGAGTGTCTTCTATTTGCACTTATTTTCTGGTGTTATCAATAGATCATTGGATGAGAAGGAATGGAAAATGTATTGTTATGAGTATCAGGGTGGTCCACTTTCCTGGAATATCCGGGAGACTCTCGCAAGTCGGTATCCCAGGGGAGTTGACAAATCTCCTGCACCTGGCTTAAGGCCTCAATCTCCGCCCCCTGTCTTACAATCCTAGTGCTAGTAGGGGTTGTCGGGGCCTTAATGATATCATTTGCATCATCAAGTCCATCCCCATACCTCATAACACAAGGTCTAGGAGAATTGATTGGCTGGAGACGAGGCTTAATGATGCGTTTTGCATAAATTGTGTCATTAGGCCCCGCTTCCATGCCAGCATTTATCTCTTCCCTCCGAGATCTCCCTGATGGAAGAGATAGAAAGTCGCTTTGGGTGCCATGTCTTAGACGCTTCTACAATTCTGTGGTGTAGGATTCCACTTACTAAGCAGAGAAGAGAAATATCTTATCTCACTGTGCTGCACATGGAATCCAGTTGCTGGTACAAAAGACTTGTTTTAGGCAGTGATATAGACAAAAGTTTCATGTTGGCTGTTCTATTGCGGACATCTTTTTATTTGTGAAAATATACATTCTGGAATAGGAACCATGTTGAATGGTCTTATTTTACCAAGGTTTCTGTTCTGTTTAGTGTTAGGCTGCGGGGTAGAAGGGTTACATTTAGGCTGATAGAAGGGGTGGGTTATACAGTTAAAGCCTGGTGGGAGTCATAGTTTCACAACACCTGCTGGGCCACAGGTTGGACAGACCTGATCTACAGTATAAATGTAATGGCAGTATTGACACACATTGGACAGTGTAAGGCTAGCTTTGCCTGTCCCTTACAATGTTAGGTGAGCTTCACTCCCAGTGTTGGCTGCATCTTGAGTTCTCGCTTCTTCTGCGTATGGATAAATGGGCGCCATGGATACTCAAATGAGAGAACTCAAGTTGCAACTATCACTGGAAAAGCGAACACTCAACCCAGTATCACCAGAGTAAGTATTACCATATTCCAGCATGGTGATCCTGGCTAGTGGGCCATGCCTGCGGCGTTGGGCAACTTTGTTTTAAAAAGACCCTGTGATGTTGCCACACACGTCCTAGGGCTTTCCCAGGTCTTGTGCTATTTGTGTAGTGTGACTGGTAAGACTGAAATCTAGAGGTTGTAATATAAGTGTGGCTATAAGATGGGCACAGTAATTTACACACAGAAATCATGTTTCGTGTATATGATTGTATAATCTGCTTTTGTTGCTAGTTGTGTGCATTACAATCTTCACCTTGCTCTTCCTGTGTTGCAGCATGTCGAGGAATGCTCTGTGGCTTTGGTGCGGTATGTGAGAAGAGCAGCACTGACCCTTCTCAGGCGACCTGTGTCTGCAAGAAGTCTGCCTGCCCATCTGTGGTGGCCCCTGTCTGTGGCTCCGACTACTCTACCTACAGCAATGAATGCGAACTCGAGAGAGCCCAGTGTAACCAGCAGCGGAGAATCAAAGTCATCAGCAAAGGACCTTGTGGTAAGAGAGCGCACTGCCCCCTACCTGCGAGTTTAGTATTGCAGGGAATTCTAGCGCCGCAGGAAGAATCTTCTACGTCTTTATGATTTGTACACTGGGCCCCACAGGAATTGTGCCAGAGAAAACTCTGGGAAGATGTGTAATGACACCCTATCTAGTCGTAGGATCAGATGCCTAATACATTCTTCCTGCACAGCTCCGTGATTAGAAGTGTTAGACTTGTCCTCTCTCCTTCCTTTTTTTTTTTTTTTTATTTCTTTGTAATGGGATATATAAATAATGGCCTCTTTCCTTTCCGAGTTAAATAGCTCCCTGGCCATACATATACTATAACGTTCAGCCGTACTCTTTACTACGCATGCTGTAGCTTTACGAGAGCTCGACTGCATCGCCGGCTGTGTCCCTGGCTCATACTGATACCTGATGAAATGTACAGCACATGGGCGCTTTACTTCTCCCCGAGCAAGTGTATAAGATATAGCTTCACCTTTATACCAGAGTCACCAGTTCCCATCTCTAAAATATTGTCTACCCCAATGCAGCACCTTGCTTACATATCCAGTCATTGTGGGTTGCTTTCTTTGCACGTATACTTTTTCAATAAAATAATTAAAATTCCTAATGGGATCCATAAAATCAATCTTTTTACTTCTCTTCAATAGTTCCTCGGGAGCTCCATTATGTACTGCCTCTATTTGATACAAATCCCTGATCATATTATTAGTGCTAATTCTTTAATGGTTCGGCAAGGCGTCCCCCTTCTCGCTCCCTGATTAGTCTCATTATTAACCCTTGTGTCACCAGAGACTCTTGCTCTGCAGATAACATACTAAGTGAGTGAGCCCATAGGACCAGATATTGTGTGACAAAGCCACGTTTCCTTTTCTGCAGTCCAAAGGCTTGGATTTTCACTCCCTACATTCGGTTTTTCCTTAATAGACCACCTTCACTAAGCTATAGTAATGGGTTTGCTTTTAAAGGTTGCCTGCTGCTACTGATTACGCCTTTGCAAACAGGACCCATTTCTACATACTATCTCAAAGAGAGCCGTGTTGACCTTTTTCCTTCTCTGCATTGAGTCCTGTCACTGCTCAACTTGCTGCTCCTTCCCTCACACTTGTAAAATCAGCCTGGAGATAACAGCTGTGGATATAGTCGCTACCGCCACATACTTTTCTCTCATGGTTGAATGAGATTTCGGTTTGGTGAATGTGCATACATGTTTTTATTTCAGCTCTCTATGTAGTCTATGAGTTTTGCACACTTATCATGGAATGATTTGTCGCACACATTCTAGACATTGGGCAATTGACAACAAAAGTGTTGATGCAGGAAGTTCAACTTGAATTGGTGGGTGGTTGATGCAATATGTGTGATTTTTAACTTGGCTAGCTAGTGCTGCTTATCCTATCTATGTGACCACCTGGAGCTATGTTATTGTGATGACAGTTACATAATGTGTGCGATAAAGCATAGGAGATCATCAAGACTGTTTAAAGCAAGAGTTTAACAGTCGCAGCAGTCAAATGGCTGCTAGAGCACCTTAAGACACAAGTGGTTAGGGAGGTTTAAATTCCAAAGGCTAATTGTGTGCACACACATACACACACACACACACACACACACTGCTGACAAGAGCTGCTGCAGAAAGACAGTGTATGAACAGGTGTCGCTTAGGTTAATAAATGCAGCTACCAATGCATGCTTATGGAGGTGTAAGATGCTACGATGTCTGTTTTATTCCTGGTTATGTGTTTTAGTGTAAATAAACCTGCTTCTTCTTGTCTTGCACGCCAATGGAATATAGTACATTCTGTCAGGGCCCACCTGGACTTTATTTTCAGTATTGCTGGATTTGAGGCTATACAAATCCAAAATAATAGTTTTATCTGCTCCGTTAAATAAGTCAACGGACTAGCTGAGTCTAATCTGCCTTTATGCGCTGGTGTTTCTTTAGTTACAGGAATACAATATATTTTACTTCTTATAGCAGAGGATTACCTAAGACGTTGCTTCATTCTTTTTCCATGAATTTCCTGTTAATACATATTGGTCTTTAATATGCCACTCAGATACACACCTGCTTTCAGTACTGCTGTGGGTCATTTGTCTGTTTAAAATGCTGCAGTTCCTTGCTGCATCATTGATACAAAATGCTCCTTTATGGTGTAGCTTTGTGGAAAGGGAGCACAATTGCACCCGGCAGTATGAGGTCATGTGTGCACATCATAGGATTAACTAGACTGTGCGGCTAAATGAAAACCTCCCTAAATGTAATGAATGACAGGCAGAGAAAATAAAACTAAAGGTTGTACTATAAAGGAAATATCATTTTGCCATATCTGTGGAGTTTATTTGCTAAATAGCATCCTAGTCCTATAGTTATAGTGGATCCTTACCATATTTATTAATAATAAATTAATAATAATTATAGCCACAGGCAAATCACCTTTTCAGCCATTATAGCTGTGGTTCATGGGAACCGTGGTTATTGCTAGTGAAATATGGATTAGGTTCACAACATGACTACTGCTGTGTGTAGGATACATTGCACTTAGTGTATAGCAAATGGTATATGCCTCCCTTATTTCCATATGCACATTAATGTAGTTTAAGCACTAAAGGGTAGATCCAGAACTACGTTTGCCGTACGTTTATTCGCGTAGCGTATTTTCGTGCGCGTAAATTCGTTACAGTCCCCTCGGCACACCCCTTGAACGTACGTTTTTTGTCAAGATACGCTTTCCAAACCCTACCTTAACTTTTTCTAACGTAACCGCATTCATACGCACACGTACGTATGGGCTAGATGAATTTACGCAGCTAAGCCCGCCCATACTGTACACTTTAAATACAACCCCCCGCCTGCTTCACGTATTTCAGACGTATTTTGGAGTTACGTAAAATTGGCACGCCCACACGTAAGTATTTACGTGACACATACGTGAATGGCCCATACGTTCACAATTACGCTACGTTAAGGTGCTAATTTTCTATGGTGCGCATGCGCAGTACGTACAAAACAGCGATTTTACGTCTCCGCCACGTGGAAATTCACTCCGAAGCGTTGTCCTGGATCAGGCCCTAAGTTTACAATATCCTTTCATGACCTCTCTTTCTCTGGCTTTGCAGGTTCCAGGGACCCTTGTTCTTCTGTGTCCTGCAGCTATGGTAGTACCTGTGTCCGCTCGGCAGATGGCCTAACGGCAAAATGCGTATGCCCCAACACCTGTGCTGGCATACCGGAGAACGTGGTTTGCGGCAGTGATGGCAAGGATTACCGCAATGAGTGCGCACTGAACAAACAGGCCTGTGACAATCAGGAGAACCTCTACAAGAAATTTGAGGGCTCGTGTGGTAAGTGCCAGTGAGGAGTTAGTTATTGGCTATGAAGAGTAGGAGTTTGGATGCAGCTTACCTGCTATTAAATAACTGAAGATAATAATTATCTATTCATTTCCAATCCATAAATAGCCACTATTTTAAATAGAGGTGACTAATGTGAATATGCAATGTATTCAAATCTGCAATTATTCCCAGCAGCAATTAAATATACAGTGTGATGTTCAGAGAATTGTCATTGCAAGGAGTGAGTGTCAGTGGTGGAATTTAACCAGCACTGTACACTAATCAGATAGCAATAGATTATTGTTGATTAGCCACATACAGAAAGATCAGGAATATTATCTACTTTTTCTGTTATCATTTGTTGACACGCTTGTCTGATATTTCTCTTTGCCAAAATCTGCTTTAGAAACATGTTAAATTTGATTTCTAAAACCAGGTTCATCTGAAAATTGGACTGAACAGAAACGCTCTTCAACGGTCACTCTTGATATTCTCGTTTTTATAGGCCAAACATTCATTTGAAACATGACATTGACATCCGCTTACACTTGCTGATATGGCTGAACTAATATTTAAATATAAGTTTAATGCAACCTCCGACAGGGCCACAAAAAAAAGACTAACTACAAACATTAAAAAGTCTTGACCGTGTCATTTGACTGAATAGAAATAATACAAAGATTTAAATTGCGGTTCAATTGAAATTTCTTATAAAGAATAAACGGGAACACAGTATTTTTAAACCACATTTGACAATAATACCAACATTCACAGATTATTGCTATTTCTGGTAAAACTGGCAGGTACTGTATTAAGGGGCTGGACACACAGAGCATAAATGGTGCTTCACACAGCATTGGATATTTAACCAGGAAGTCAGCTTTAGAAATATACTTCCTATTTTTAACATTTGTTTGTATAAAATAATATGTATGTACTAATATAATTGTGTTAATTATATTCTTTTTATGCTGAGAGCATTTTAAATCCTTTAGAGAATCTGTATGAGGTTGATTTATTGTTTTGTAAAAGATTAAAGCTGTGAATACCCGGACAGTGGGCTGGATCCAGACTTAAGGTGCTTGAACTTAGTTACTCCTGGGCGAAATCATGTTGATTGCAGGAGGAGTCAAGTTAATTGTATTCTTTGCATGCAGGGATATATCTTTGAATTGCTTACTGCACACAGATACTGACCAGCGTTACTATCACACTGTTATTTAGACTTGAGCTGGGAAACATCACCTCTCAACTGTAATACTGTTTGCAACAGAAGAAATATGACTCCCCTGCAATGAACATGGTTTAGCTCAGGAGTAACTCATTTCAAGCACTTACTTAAGTCTGTACTATTGCTGCTAGACCTTACTCACGCCAATGAGGCAGAAGAGACACCAGTACACACTGCAGCTGGACTTTTGTAAAACTGCCCCTTATAACCTGCTTCTGCACTGATATGCACATCTACAAAGGCATGACTACTGCTGGAAGATGAATGGGGATCGTTACACTAAAGGTCTGGCCGGTGTCCACACTGAAAATTTCCACTAACATTGGGACATGGCTGATTGCAGAAATAAGCCTGTTATAAAAATCAATTCCCATGATGTGATGCTATTTCAGGAGCTACTGCAGCATTTTATGGGACAGTACACACTAGTAAGATGTCTGTGCTGTCTGACGATTATCGAGTGATCGGTGGCATAGTTGTTAGATGACCCTGCAGTCTTCACCCAGCTTAAGTGTACTTTAGTACAGCCAATCAAACACAACCTTTGCATTCAAGCTCCTTTTTTTCAAATCGGTCCATAAAGCACAAGGAAATGTATTTTAACAAATAATTTTCTTTAACAACAGTGATTTATATTAGTTATGGTGTATATGCAATTAGTTAAGAAGGTATCTAATGCAAGGGAAAAAAAATGTTTCCCTAAGTCCCCAGCTTCATTAAAAGCATCTACTATTGCGGTTCTATACAATAAATATTGAGCAATTATCAAGCTGAACAATGGCGATGCAATATCTGCAGGCGTTAGGGAGAAATTATATCTTTGAAAGTTGGGGCCTGTGTCAAATAGCCCATGTATTCAATGCCAACTATATATAGTAACAGAGGATTGTGTGTTCCTTCTTATAAGTCTAAATGCAAGACACTAATAAGAGAAAAATAATTGCTTATAGGAACTGTTTTTCTGCTGGGAATAGTCTCCTGTCTACTTAGAGTGAAATCACTCTATCTCATGTAATGCCTATTTTTTCTTGCTTATGTTCCCCGAAGACATTTCTAGCAATATATCCTCCAGTGAGGTTCAGCTTGTGCATTATGTAGTCAACTTCGTATTTGAAAAACTCATTGTTAGATTACACCAGACGTGTTGGTGTGTGTCCATTCCGTATATAACTGCTTATAGCCAGTAAAATTATCTTTTTGTGCTGTGATCAACCACAAATACAGCTTTTTAATCCCCCCCCCCTATTTCAGCTCTAAAAACTTCCCCTGCTGTATTCAGATCATGTAAACACACAACAAATGCCATAATATGTGAGTTCTTAACAATATGTAATGCTGTGATTCCTGATTTCTGTAGACCCCTGTAAGAGTGCCCTAAACAACATGAACAGAGTGTGCAGAGTCAACTCGCGCACTCGTAAGATGGACTTGCTTTCTCAACCTGAGAACTGCCCGACTCGCAGAGAGCCCGTGTGCGCCGATGATGGAGTGACCTACGACAATGAGTGTGTCATGACCAGGACGGGTGCTGTCCGAGGAATAGAACTGATGAAAGTGCGCTCAGGGCAATGCCAGGCTCAGGGTGAGTAAAGCCGGTGGTGAGCCCATAGGCCAAGCGTAGGAGTCTTTCAGCTGTTCTGAAACTACAAATCCCAGCGTTCTTCACTCTATTTATGCTATTGGAGCCTGCTGGAACTTTAAAAGTGCATACACACTATACAATTATCTGGCAGATTATCTGAAAGATCTGGCAGTTGAAATGAAAATGTGGTATGAGAGCAACTGACAATACCATTTGCTCTTATCTGTTACCAGATTTTCATTCCAACTGCCAGATCTTTCAGATAATCTGCCATATAATTGTATAGTGTGTATGCACCTTTAGTTTGATAATGCTAGGCATTGACTGGCATTGGCCATGAAAGATCAGTGAAACAACGTTTTAAGTCCTTTTGTAACAGAAAATAATTATTGCTGTAAAGGCATTATTGTATGGTAATATTGCCAGTAAATGATTCTGTGGCATACAGGTTAAGTCTGGAATAAAGTTTTGTATTGTGTCTTTATATTTCCTGGATTCCTTGCAGCTTACAATAATGGGTTATGAAAAAGGAAGCTTTATGAAACAAAAATTCAGGGTGAATCAGAGAGAGACTTATAGGGCAGCTATATATGTAACCATCACATTTCTCTGTTATACAATAAAACACATACTGGTCTGTACACACTGCAGCCTGAATCCGTGAATCAATATCTCCCTGACACTGTCATGGCCTCAATAGAAGCATTTCTAACACAAAGAAAGTATTCGCAAAGTGAAGTGACACTTATGCGGTTGGGAAACATTTAAATGGAAGCCTGTGTTGGCACTTCTCGATCGATTTGCGTGACAGTAAGAGCACTTTTAGATGTGCAGGAGAAAAGAATATAAAGTGTCAACCCACAATAGGGGCCATTCTTCTATACAGATTCTTCAGTGGACATTTTAATTCTCTTAAAATTATATATATATATATTTTTTTTTTTCTTAAAATTATATATATATTTTTTTTTTAAATGTCCGTTCAGACACATAAATATGCAGAAATAACTAGTAATTAGTACAAATATGAATATCAGACATATTCAGCTGTGCTGTATAAAAGCGAGGCAGCTGTAGACTGCGTTTTTATCTCTATTCATAGAATGTCTAATCTGTTATTACATATGAAAAGTTTTAGTAATATCTGGATTGTGCTGTCTATTTCTTTACAAGTGGACGCTCACCACTATATTCCAATCCTTAACTTGGCGCACAAACAATTATTGGAAATAGGTTTATGGAACCAGATCAGGTGGCAAAAATATTCACAAGGGGGTAGATCCAGACCTACGCGCTTGATATGTTTCATCGCAGAGTGTATTTACCCTAGCGTACTTTCTAAGCACTCCCCTAGACACTCCCCTCGCATGTACATACTTTGGCCGTTTTTACGCCTACCAAACCCTACCTTAACTTTACACAGCATAAGTACTGACGTACGTATAGGCCTCACGTACTTACAAGCCTAAGCACGCCCATACTGTACGATTTAAATGCCTCTGCCCACCTCCGAATCTTAATTACGGGTGTTGTTTGGCAGGCACGTCCCTTCGTGCATTGTAAAGCTGCTGATGCGTGTCTGGGCAGTACGCTCTGAGTTACGTGGCATAACATCTATCGTGCGCATGCGCAGTAAATACTAATGTGCGATTTCATGTCAATGGCCAGCGTAAAAACGGTCGCGAACGTAAGTCTGGATCTGTCCCAAGGTCTCTTTTTTCAAACTACTTACCAACAAGCAATCATTCCTTATGCAGCTTAAAATGCAGTCTTTGTAAATAAAGGAGAGGATTCTGGGAAATGTGACTGCTGAGTCCTGATACAAGATGCACTGAGTTATATGGAAAGAAAGTTGACTGGAATTGTTTGTTGTTGTTGTGTGTTTTTGCATTTGGAGTGTGTGGCTATTATTGGCTGAATGTCCGCATTGGATGGTGAATTGGATATATATAATCCATATATTCAGGAAAACCAACATGGCAGAACAGAAGAAACTTTTAAAATAATGATTGCTGTCATTCTAATTTTGTATATCCGGCTATGAGTAGCACTATATCTATTCTATGTGACGTTTCTCCAGAACATGTAAAACAAGTGAATTCCAATTGAATACATCTCTATTACACCCATTTTGAAGTATTTATTACATTTTGGTATATTATTTGTTATATTATATATATATATATTTGCCATTTGAAGACTTTGTTGTTAATTATTCTTATCTTACCCCTTGTAGACAAGTGCAAGGATGAATGTAAGCACAATTCTGTGTGCCTTAATCGTCGAGGAGTCACCCGTTGCTCTTGTGACCGCGTTACTTGTGACGGGACTTACAAACCTGTCTGCGGGCGCGACAGCCGCACCTACGCCAATGACTGCGAGAGGCAAAAGTCTGAGTGTCTCCAGAAAACAGCCATTCCAGTGAAGCACAAGGGGCCATGCGGTGAGTACATCAATAAACCTCTTATATGCTGTCTCTAGGAAAAAGAAGGCCCAGAGTTAAGGTAAGTGTCCCTAACTGTCATGACTGTTCTTACTTCACTTGTAAACAGAACACCAGTGAACTAGTCATATTCAGTGTGGAAGGGAATAATGAATGGGGAGGGAAAGCATTAGGAAAAGTGTGGGAGGGTGCTGTTCATTTTCATTGCTTGACCATGTGTTCCCCTCTCACATCTCTCCATCCCCATTGAGATTCTGCATACTGCCATTTGTGTCCGTGTTCTCTGACCCAACTTTGTGCTGCTCCCAAGAGATCCATATTGATATTTGTATCTTCTCCTTTCTTTTAATGTCTTGCTCTCTTGTCTCTGTCTCTCCCTCATAGAGAAGGTGTACAGTGGGTAAATTTCTACGGGTGACCAGATAAGGTTTGGAGAAACCAGAGGATTGACAATCTTTATTAAGCCAAACAAAATGGTGTTAACATTGCTAATGAAGCTGCTCTCTCGTTGCTGCAATGGATAAATGCACCGCTTTCTCCCCATCCGACTTTTGGATGCCTTTACTTAAAATACCGTCCAAGGAGCACTGACCCGCTTTGAATATGTAGGGGTGCTCAGTAAGCTTATTTACACGGGGTCTTGCTTTGGATGCTTCCTTATCAATGGCTGATTCACTGCTCAAATTCAGACATTATTTTCTCCGTTTGCTCTCCTTTCCCTGTATTTTGTGTCTTTCTTTTCAGCAGTGGTTCTGTGGAGTAAGGATGGATGACCCCCATTGGTTGCTTTCTCCTATCTGTCTGTGAGGTCTTCAGTCTGAGGTCTGCTGTCTAAGCCACTCATCACTCTCCTGACACTCATTTTCCTTCCCACCTCCTCTCCATCCACAGCTTGCTCATTAATTAGTGTGTGGATGAAAATTCTTGTGCTTCGCTGAGCTTGCTTCCAGGCTATGGGACTGGTGCAGCTTGGGCTTCCACCAACCTTTTTTTTAGCTCCTTCCTTAATCCACTTGTCTGTGCTGTCAATTGTTCTGTGCTTGTTGCCTGTTTATGTATTGGTGCATTGCAAAAGCCTTTTTAAAAACCACCTTTACAAATTTGAATGAATACACACTACTACCAAGAAGGGGCTTAGGTGTAAGAAATACTCTATATCTTCTCGCACTTGGCTATAAATTTCCAGCATGCATGTTTGACGTTTGATTCCTGGATTGCCTGGTGCACATGGCACCTGCTGTATGATAGGAATTGTAGGATTACAAAAGCTGCACAGGATATGTTGCTCATCCTTGCAGCCACAGCAAGATTTTCACACACTGTACTTTATGACCTCAGTGGTAATTTGTCTAATGTTCTTGAAAAAGGTTGCAAAAAGTGATAATTAGAAGAATGAGAGTTGAGTAACAGTATATATACAAATAGACAGAAGGTATACTTTTGTTCTTTAACCTCTGACCTCTAATAAGTTTAGCCATGCTTTGCTCAGGCCTGTGCATGTTGGGAAAACAGTACCATCTACACTGCCAGACCCATTTCCGTTATGCCCCTCTAATGTGCCAAGCCCTTTCTCCAGAGCCCAAAACTAAACAGGTTAAACAGTTGCTGTTTATTTAGTTGAATTCTCATGCAACAGCAGCAAGTGTCATTCATTGTAGCGTTAACAAACCTCATACACCACGAATCCATCCTTTCTGAATCAAAACAACAGATTCAAATAGCATCCGTGTGACACTGCCACCTGTTCCTTTGTTTGTGTTTTGTTTTTATTTTTG
>WWET01000066.1:715941-731275 GCA_011038615.1 Limnodynastes dumerilii | reverse complement strand
ATGTGTACAAGACACACACATATTCACATACGGTTCATTCAGATGCCAACTTGATATAAAATCCGCACACCATTAGATAAAAAAATAGTCACTTTAATATATCAGTTGAAGTATTCCAAGATAACATGACACATAATAACAAGATAACATGACACAAAATTCATAATGGCTGGTGTGGAGGCAATACAAACTCCATTAATATCGGCAGGCTGACTACTTTCCACTGAATTCTCTTGCACTGGAATTGTTCTTTTCAATTTCTGTAAAATGTATTAAATAAAACACTCAGAGCGCCAGAAAGCTCTATTGCAATAAAAAAAAGACCTTCCTACATCTATTAATTTCTTTACTTTCTTTAAACCGACCATCAAAGCTACAATATTTATTAATGCAGTTTTAAAACCACCCTGTACCGTCCACATTTCCTGTCAGAGCAGCAGGATGTATTACCCTTGTTTTCTGGCTGAACACAGACCATTCTCCATTTTAAGGATCTACTTTAGACCCAGTTTTACAGATAGCATTTTGCTTGGTGCAAATCAGATTTATTAGATGTTCCAGTATTGAATGAGCTTGAATCCCAACTTTCTCTTACCTGTCTTTTAGTCCTGTGTCTGCCACAAGCATCCAGTAGAAAGTAGGTTTAGTGGTGCATAGTTACATCATCGTATACAATGACACCTTACTGTGCAAACACATAGCACAAATGTTTCTCTATAAGAGGATTTTAATTCAGCATCTCTGTAAAACCTTTAGTGAAAGAATCTCTAACATTGGTACAAAAGACTTTTCTTAAATCAAAATTTAGCTTTTGTCTAATCCTGCAGCCCGGTATCATTCTTAAGTGTGTCAGGGCAACAAAATTCTATTAGCAGCATTAGTCCTGAAGTCAGCCTTCACAATATGAGGTCTGGCAGGATTTCTCTGCTCAGCTTATTGGTCCATGAAAAAGGTGGCACAGGCTTAGCCTTTTGCAGCAACGGAGAAGCATTTGTCATTTAAAATATACGGTTGTAATAACATCAGAAATAGTACCCAATAAATCTACCTTGCCTATGTCTCATATATATTTTATGTAAAACAGTTTTGCATACACAGTAGTTCGGTAATAAACCCTTAAAGGAGCAAAGAGCCAGGATTATTAGATACAGTGTATGTGTGAATTCATATATACACTTATATACTATTCCATATGTCAGCACATGCTATAAATTGCAATATGATAACAATCACTGTATGCAATATGTATTTATATGCAGTGGTTTAATGTGTTGGTTGCAATTTTATATTGAAGAAAAAAAAATCCAACTACAAATTTGCAAAGTACATAGCTTTGAAAGTAGGAAGTTAAAAAAAATGTTTCAAAAATCACCAAAGTAATCCCCAGAAAATCTTTAAGAATTACAGAACAAAACATTTGTTAAAAGCTAGAAAATGGATATTCAGAATGGTTAAAAAAATAGCACTTTATGGAGCAGGCGTAAGAATTCTCCTGATGTTGCATTGTGCGGCTTTTTGATCTGCTATATTTCAATTTCTAAGCATTTCAAATTTACATTTAGAAGTAAAGGCCTACAACCACTAATATCGCCATGGAAACCAGGATCTCCGCAGAGAGAGAACTCACAATAGCTTTAATTTCAGGCTGCACTTTCTCAAATATAGAGGGGGGAAATGTTTGCAAAGTGAAGAAATGAAACAATAACAGATGTTATTTTTCCTAAACTTGTCAGGATTTGCTCACTGATTAACCCTCTCTTTTACTGGAAACAGCGTATTGGTATGCTGTTCACGGGGCCCTCCACAAATAGGTCAGGCTATGAGGAAACAGGCAGCAATTTTTCTTCTGATGACAAGATCTATGGTTTCGTGGTGACACAGTTGTGTGCAGTGTGCATCTAATCGTAGTTATTTGTATCGCTCCATATCGGAGTTCAGCTTTGGCACAGCTGGCATATGGATGGTGGCAGTGATCTAAGGTATCCATTTTGTATTTGGTGCCAGATAGAGATTATGAACATTGTAGTTGCCCTTTACTTGCTCTTTGTATTAAAGGGCTGTTTTTTGAATGGATGTTCCCTATTGGCCTCAAATAGTCCAAGACATAAGACTTTGCTTTTAATTCAGTGGTACCATCTAAACATGCTGCACAAAGAGACCCCGTTACCCAAACATTGGGAGAAAAATGCCCCACACTGATTTCCTAGGTGTTTAAGCACAGAGCTAAAGGTGCGAAAGATGGTGCAACATAGATAGCCAATCCCCACTACCAGTCACGTTTGGATCTGTTATTAATCGGAAGCAGGCAGATCCACAATCGCGGGGCTGTGCGGGTGCTCAGCCGATAGCCATGACTCGTGTGAAAGTAAAATGGCTGCTGTTCAGAAGTCTGAATCTTTACGCAGTGTTGCCACGCTTTTCCTGTACATTGTAATAACAAGTCACACCCACTAGCAGTTGCAACTTCCCCTTCACTGTTGGAAGTGACATTAAACTGTCTATGGACTGGTTAGTAATGTTGTTGTCTGACATTGGTTTGTTATCTATTTGTGTTTTCTGACGAGTAAAATAAAATCTGCCATGTTAAGGAAGACTAATTCAGTTCTTTTGCTGCTTATGTTACAGTTTACAGCCTCAAAATACACGATATAGTTGTTGCGACTGCATCCCAGCTGTTACACACCACAGCCAGTTATATTGTACCTTTCATTTTAATATTTTCGTAAAATAAAGGCTACTGTGACTGGTGGCCATAACCTGTTTTTGAACGGGTTTAATGTGTGTCTTAACCCTCAGTACTTTGGTGTTAAGGCAATTTCTATTCTTACCGCCTTCCGGGCCTGTCTTTTGGTCTTTTTTTTTATTTCTTCCTCCTCTTGAAATCCTGTGTGCTGTGTAATCACATGTAAAGTTGGCATAAAAAGCAGCATTTTAGAAGCTACTCACCAGACAACTACTAATGGCATTTGACATATATTAATGTAAATTAGGCTCTAGACACTTAAACAAGGGCATGCCATGAGGTGTTTACTAAACAGTAAAAAACTGCTAAAGAAATCTTGTTACATTCACAGTATTTGGAAATAAAAACCTCTGCTGCTACTTCAACAAGACTGGAATTATTAACCCAGATGACAAGTTCATAAATAAATTTGATTTGATTTGGATATTCTAAGTGAGCCATAAATCCTCAGTTGGTAATATTTTTCATTTGCAAGTTCTGTGAGTGTTAACAAATTCTGTATGCCGTATTTCATTTTTGTTTGTTAAGAATGGCCTGGTCAATCACAAGAGCTGAGCAGCTGTCCTCTTAAAGCAGCACTGTGGGGTACACTTGCACCTAAGCTTGACGTTCCCTTCCCTCCACTAGGGGGCAGAGTATGACTAGCATGCAATACTTTCCCCGCTTGCCCTGCTTGCTGCTCAGGGAGCGTTTGTAAATGTGCTCTCCACACAACCCTTTTATAGCATGTCTTTAAGCTGACCTCTCTCTCTCTCTGTCCTTCTCTTGCAGATCTGCATGCTCCTAGTCCATGCCTGAACGTTGAATGCAGTTTTGGAGCGGCATGTGTTGTGAAGAACAGGAAACCCGTCTGTGAGTGCCAGCAAGTGTGTCAGAGTGTGTACGACCCCGTTTGTGGCAGCGACTCACGCACCTATGGCAACCCGTGCGAGCTTGAGGCTACAGCTTGTGCACTCAAGAAGGCGATCACAATCAAACACAAAGGGCCCTGTGGTAAGGCGCAATTTAAATATAACTTTTTCTGCGTAAGACCCGCTTTATCTGTATATACATTATTTCACTGATCCATGAAAGGCGCAATCATCTAACGTGATTTCTTCTTAATACTAGCAGAAGTATTCTTCAGGGTGCATTGCTGCTTGTGATTACATATTGTGGGTTTAAATGACTTTGGAAAATAGCTGATCGCGTCTAAGTGCAATGTATTGGAAATGTATTTATCTACATACGTCTTTGAAGGTATAGTGCATTGTTATCTATATCCCTAGAGAGTTTACCAATAAAACAATACATTATAGTAAGGTAGAAGCACAGTCTCTAATAAGGGGACAGTAATGCTCAAAGTTTATAGCATTACAAGTGCTAAATTCTCCTCTGTATATGCACAGGAACACTTACTACACGAAGTCCTAAACATACTGTCGTAATAATAATGGGCCTGATTCACACTTAAGAACGCGATAGGTTCCTAAATATACGCACCGTGCGGCGTATGCAGAAAAGTGCTGCTGCGCATGCGCAGTCATTTTGTAACGCAATCTTCGTTCCCGTGTATACGCAATCTACGTTGCAAGAAGTAACGTAGATTGTTACAAAATTACTGCGCATGCGCAGCAGCACTTTAATGAAAACTCCGGCCGCAATTGCAATGCGGCCGGAGCTCTGCATACGGCCCCTAATAGCAAAGCAACTCCCTCAGCACGCATTTGAATGTGTAGGGCGTCGCAGATTCAGGCCCATTATCTTCCATTAAGGAACCTTAGAATGTCATTTTGGGAAATAAGTTTCTTGTGTAACACAAAGTAATGGTTAAGCAACATGACCAGAAATAACCCTGAATAGGTTTTTTACGTTGAGCTTAGATGAGCACATTTGCCACTGTAGTCATAGATATAGAGGACTGAACATCTCCGTGTAGCATGGTAGAAAGCTTAACAACCCTAATGAGTTATAAACAGTAAACGTGATTCCATATGTTGATTCACAAATCACAGGAGTTCTTCTATTGCCTTAATTGTATAATGATCCCATTCCGATCCATTATAAGTTTTCACATCACTACTCAATTTCCACAAGGACCATTGTGTTTACTAGTATCAGCAGCTTTATTTAGGGAATGTGTAAGCAACCTCATGTGTGGGAAACCCTAATCCCCAGCTATGCCAATGGTTTCCAAAGTATGTGCCGTGCAACCTGGGGTGCCACAGATCCAGAGCTGGCCCAAGGGAGTGAGAGAGATTGTGCTATGCTGATGGGGCCAATCGTCACATTAGTGTCGTCGCCCAGTGAGCTAGAACACCACAAGGACCTGGAAAAGTCACCCAAAAGTAAGCAGAGCAAAGGAGGAAACCTGGAGAGATAGAGGGGTCACATGTATCTCCTCTTTAGTGGTCTTATTAAGCTTGGAATGTTGTATAGAAGTCCAGTTGCAGAAGTATTTGGATGAAACCTCAGGGCAGCATTTATTTAAAAAATATGTGAGCAGTAAATGAGAGATAATGGTGCTGTGGGTATATGTAGTATTACTAAGGGAGCATATGTGGAAATACTGTGCACATGCTGTATGTGAAAGAAAAACTATTGAAAATAATATGAAATTGCCCTAAGGGTTGCTTTAAATAATGTTGGCAACATTAAGGGTGTGTTGTACTGAGGGCATTGTGGAACCACTGAGCTTTGCCCCTCCTGCTGGAGCATGCTGGGACTTTACAACACCTGGCTTGCGGAAGGTTGCATCTGTCTGACCTAGGGCTTAACAGCTTGTCCTGTCTGCACCCAGCCTCTGACGGACACACTTGGGAAGGGGGGGGGGGTATTTGTAGTTCCCCAAACAGCTGCAGAAGCTCAGGGTATTTTATACTAAAAAAACATAAACTTCTCAGTGGGCTTTGGAAACATCTTTTTCTAGTTATGTGGAGTGAAGGGGTTAACACTTTTTCTTCCCATATGATATGATATTGTTTCATTGCGAGCTGGGATTCTGGGTCTGGGTAAAGCGATGAGGTCTCAGAATAGGCTCCTTGTTGCAAGTAATGAAAGCGCTGAGCGTGGATGAACAACAGGTCAGAGACTGTGCACTGTTATTAGCTTTGGATGCTCCCGGCTTTGTCCCTCTCCTAGGCACCGGTATCAGAGTGTCTCTGTGATACAGCGGGTGTCTGTTTATACAGTGCACACACTCACTAAGTGCATGTTAATCACAGCCCTTCTCTTTTCATGTTCAGCTGATAGGTTTGTTTGCATTGCGTGTGTGTGTGTCCATTACCTAGCCATCATTTTCAATCTATAAGATCCAATACTCTTCCACCTTCTCACCAGCGTGAGCTCTGGGAATCCTTTATATGCACAGAATTGTGTCTGTTGCTGCCTACACAGGAGGCAGCATCCTCATTAATTGTGTCTGTGTAGCAATTGCAAGAAGATCATTGTCTCACAGTGTTGTAGGGTGTATCAGTCACAGACTAGGATCCGACTCTATTAGTTTAACCTATCCACTGACCTACAAGTGATGCCACCATCACAATTATCACACATAAAAGAAAATGCTAACTGAGATATGTACTAAGCATTACACACGTTAAATTGAGGGACATCTTTAAATATTTATTATTGTCATTTGTTTATAAGGTGCCCAAAGGGTCTGCAGTGCTGTACAGGTAACGAATTCGATATCAGTCATATGAGACAGAGTAACACTAAAAGAAGAATGAAGACACAATACAATTCTGATATCGACACACTGAGGTAGACACAGAGGAGGGAGGATGAGAGAATGGAGAGCTTGCTTGGAAGACAGAGGGGAAGAAGAAGGGAGAGAGTGATGTCACTAATGAGAAGGGAGAGGGATGGAGGCAGATGAAGGAGATTTTATCTGGAGGAGAGGTATGCAAGTAAAAAAAAAAAAAAGTAGGTTTTAAGTGACTGCTTGAAGATTTGCAAGGTGGGGGATAGCCTTATCGGTTGTGGGAGAGTGTTGCAATGAAGAGGCGCAGTTTGAGGAAAGTCTTGAATGCTGAAGTGGGACATGATGTGCAAGCGAAGAGGGGAAGAGGGGAGTGGAGATGAGGTTGGAAAATTTCAGGTGCAGTGGAACTGGAGAGAGTTTTGTAGGTGAGGAGCTGGAAGCATAAAAATATACAGTCTTTGGGCAGATGTCCCATTGCAATCTTACACATGTCATCCAATCCAATTTAAATATGCTTGGGATAAATATAAGGGTATCCTAAATTGTAAACCAAATTGAGGTTAAATAGGGTCTAGGGTCAGTATAGGTTTAAATAAACAAATGGGGAGACTAGATGGGCCATGTGGATCTTATCTGCCGTCACTTTCTATGTTTCTAATGACTGGCTTACTAATGAAGCATTAATTTGCCAAAGTGCTGCTTCCCTATCATTCTGTATGAAAGGGCTTTATAGAACAGAGAAATAACCGCATGCCCGCTAGTTTCTGCATCTCTTATATAGCAGCATCAGTGAATGTTTATTGCTATAGCTGTTTATTGAATAGTGGAATGTGCTTAGCACACTGCATTTGTGTATTTGATTATTATGATATGAGGTAGAGTCTGCATATGGAGCTTTCTTCTCATTTAACAACTAACCTTGTTTCATGGATACAGCAAGAAGGTTGGTACTTTAATTATAACTAGACACTGGGCTTTAATAACAGCCGCTAGTGCACTAGCATTGTCATTTAGTCAGCTACAATCTGTTTTTTCAGCATAACCGTAGGACCGCTGGATTTATGCTGTACAGCACAAGTAAAGGGCAATTTAATATGTCAACTCTGGCCAATTTAATAAGTCAGCAGCCATTATAAATGTTTGCTGACCTCTCAATCCTTTCGTTGTGCGTACACTGTATGTGTTACTCTCTCCCCGCTCCTTTTCCAGCAGAAGAGAGACCTATGAAGAGATTATTAGCTCTACTTGTAAAGGGTGGGGGTAGCAATCACTTTTAGCTCTATCACTGTAATAGAAGCTCCAGTCAGCGCAAACAATTGCTATAAAAAGAATAACAAAACTCTGTAGTGTAATAAAAGGAAAACTAGAAACCATAGTTCCCTATAACACCCCTGAACTAAAGAAAATGGCATGTTAAATGCCAAAATAAGCCAGAAAAGGAGGACAATATATTTTAAGACTATAATCGTAATAATTTATAATGGAGTATTATATTAAAAACTATGTTTACAAAAATAATCACACTCATTCAAATGTTTTAAATATACGTAAATTAAATATTTATAATAAAAAATGAAAACCTTTCATTTAAATTTGGCCTCTAGATGGCAGCACTTGATTCCTGCTTGCATGATATTTTGATATGAGTATTATAAAGGGAAAGGCTACAGTGTTGAGAATATTGGTTCGGGTCCAGAGTTACGATCCTGCTGTATCCAGCCTTGCTCACTAGGAGGCCACACCTGTCACATGAATGTGCTTATGGTTCGTGAACACTGCCTTAAGATTTCAAGTGGTCTTCACTTAAAGTTTGAATACAAAAGTTTGAACACAGTGGAGGGTGCTTTGCATGCCCTCACTGTACGAAGTCCATATTTCCCCACTCCCCACTTACCGGATGCGATCTCTGCATAACTTGCTAACGCCTCAAGTGCGGAAGTGCCGGTGTATATGCATTCGATCAGAAAATGCCCCTTTTACTGAAGCCTGGATCTGTTCCAATATTACTGATTATCTAGCAGTAATTAAAAGGCAACAAGGCCTAGTTGCAAATAGACAAAACTGTTGTATGCTTGAAAAATTTCTCATTAAAAATCATAGTACAAACCCACTCGTTTGTTTCTATTTTCTATTTATTTCATTTTAGCCATTTCAGACCTTATAAATGTTTTTTTTTATTTTTTTGTTGTCTGAAGCGAGAAAAATAAATGAATATTTTCATAAATGATTTGTATTTTCAATTACAAAAGAACGATGTTGGAAGCTGAAACGTACTTGCTTGGGGCAAAAGTTTGAATTTAGTTGAGAACCTTCCAGAAGGCAACTTGCTTTCAAGCGAGAATTAAACTTTTCCAAATTGCAAGCTCACTAGATGTTGATTTCCTGAGTGAAAATGTTGTAAAAAATAAAAGATAAATTAAAATGCAGCAAACAAATGATCTATTAAACCTTCCTTCCCCATTTATATTAGAGTTTGCATAAATTGTGCCATTTTGCCCAAGAGGTACATTGCAGAAAGTATTTGACATGTGAATGCTTTGCCCCCTTTGCAATGTATTCTGCTTTTTTATGCAGTTGTCCTTTTCACACCCTTTAACCTTGTCAGCATGCCCAAGGACAGTCTGTTTGTTAATGGCATCTGATGTATTGCTTCAGGGTGGCAGGTCAATTAATTAAAGTGGGTGCAGGTGCATCTGCGCTATCTTGGGAGGACAGGCGAATGACATATAAAACGCAGCTGGAAAGCCGAGTGGGAGATATTTAAAGCTTATTCTTACCCTTTTATAATTTACTGTGTTGCAGATCTTTGCAGGAAATGCCAGTTTGGAGCCATCTGCGAGGCAGAGACTGGCCGCTGCGTGTGCCCAACGGAATGTGTACCCTCTGCCCAACCTGTGTGTGGCACGGATGGCAATACATATGGCAGCGAATGTGAGCTCCATGTGCGAGCTTGCACTCAACAAATTAACCTTCAAGTGGCAGCACAGGGAGACTGCAGTAAGTGGATGGGTCCAGACCATCGTCAAATCTGTTTGTTTGTCTTTTACTGTTTAATCACTAGGTTGGTGACCAGACTGATCCAATCGGGTTGTTAAGGGAACACAGCTTTTAACAGATATAGATGCATCTGGCGTTCTTGGTACTGCAGTGTATCTGTATTGATATGGATGAACACATTGGGCACAAAAAGTCTTCATAAAAAAATAAAAGCTTCTCGGATTGCAAAAACACATTATTATGCTACACACAACAATGTCTGTCCCTCATGTGAGTGTATGCACAAGTATAATACCCTATGTGTATTAAGAAAACCCTTTACTATTTAGTAATAAACTCTATTGTTCTTGTCACCTGACCTCAGACACTTACAAGTGCTAATAAAATGGCTACAGATAAAATGGGTTTAAAGTACAAGTTTGCCTACTTTATCCTAAGCATACTCACCATGTCAGCTTCTAGTAGTAGAAACTATTTTTCTGTTCAAACAATATTGTGTTTTCTTACTAATCAGTGTTAAATACGCCTACATTCTGACAATTTACGCTGGTCCTTATAAGTAAAAATAATTTTAGATCAGGGAACATTTTCTTTTACACGTTTATTTTTATACCTCTCAGCTAGGGATGGGAACACATTGGATGTGGCATAAATCACCATAGTATCAATTTCAAAAATAATCTCCCTGCACATTCTGTATACCTTTATAAATAGCTGAAAAAAGAACATTGCTGATCAAAGAATCGCCTTGATTGTGTCACAGCTAAAGTACCCAATTTCTTGATTTTCCAGTTGTGGTGTGAGCAGCAGTGACATATACAAGTACAATGTTATCAAGACCTGTAATTCTTATATTCTGCAGCATATCTAGGCCATTTAATACATATTAAAATTTACTCCATTCTGAATTAATATGTTATTTTGGGATATGTAAACAAATGAAGCAAAACTACAAAACTATGTCGTAGCTATTCCCTAAGCAGTTCTTTTTTCATTTACTTTATCGAAGTATAATTTATTACAATTCCTGTAACAGTGTATACGGATTGTGTACTTTATTTATTAACAAGGGTTTGTATAGCACCATCAGATTATTTAGCACTTTACAAAGGATATTTCACATTCATATCAGTCCCTGCACCATTGGGGAGACAGTCTAATTCTCCTAATACATGCATACACTAGGGTCAATTTAGTCTGCAGCCAATTAACCTACCAGCATGTGGGAAGAAACCCGAGCACCCAGCGAAAACCCATGCAGACACAGGGAGAACATAGAAATTCCACCCAGATAGGGCCTAGTCCGGGAATCAAACAATGTTATTTGGTTATGTCATTATATAAAATCGATCTGGTACCCATAAACATTGTAGTGAAAATACAAGTTATTTTGTACACGGATTGTTATGTAACCATTACTTTCATGTCCATTCTGGTTTTAATAAAATGTGTCCATCATCTACACATTAAGTAGGATGCGTTCTGCCCAAAGAAAGTTCTATTTTTGAAATACAGACAAATGCAAGCTCATTTTGCGCTGTCTCTGATTCAAAACTATTAGTAATTAGAACGTTTTCCTAACAAATGGGTAAGTATGTTGAATTTATTTTTCAGCATACTTACCCATTTATTATATCCAAAACCATGCCGCAGACCCACAGAACCTGACAGGTGAGTGCACTAGTGGACTCTATGGGGAGTCTTTAGGGTTAGGGTCAGGCTACAGGGAGGAGAGGGTTGGGGTTAGGCTGCGGGGAGGGGAGTCTTGGGGTTAGGCTGCAGAGAGGAGAGGGTTAGGGTAATGGAAGGGGAGGGTTACGGTATGGATTAGAATAAGGGTTGGGATTAGATAAAAACTTACAATTTGCTGCTGGGACTTTGATCGATTGATTCTCCTTGGCAAGGCTGGAACAAATTATTTGAGAGCCGGTTTGAAACGGGCTGGAATAAAACAGCCCTTTCAAAAAAGGGCCGTTCTAATCGCAGACCCACGCCCACTTTAAGTAAAGCCAAGAACTGCAAGCTATGATATATACAGTAGAAGCTACTGATTTGAGGCAACATGGTAATGCCCATCACATTTTCATTGTGTGTGGGATGTTTGATGCCTTTTAAAAAGGAAGAATAATTTTCAAAGCTTCAAAAAAATATTCACCAGAGACCAGCTGGTTCCAGGGAACCGTAATTCAGATGTTCAGAGTGCAGTTAATAATGTGCTTAAGTGAATAGGTAACTCATTGAATCAAAGACGAAAATTGTGTCATCTAACGTCAAAAGCCTCTTCATACTCCTGAAACAACACTGCCTACTCATACCAGGCAACATATTACACTATGAGGATTTTGTTAAACAAAGAGACTAATTATGATAAAGTCAGTGATGGGAAAATGGTGGCCATCTCAGCTGCCACAGATTTAAGATACCCTCTGGTATAGTATAACATATACATGTCTTCCTTTAATTGAATGTATTGATTTAATTTATTGCCAAGATAAAAGGTAACATCAAGTAGCTCAATGCTGGTCTAAGATGTATTGCAAGATGACTTCTAACTGAAGAACAGATGAATGTCACCACTAGAGGGCGCAGTCTTTTAATCATCAGTATCTTCTCATCTTCACTCCCAGTTGTCCTATCATTTAATGATCAATAAATCATTTATTTCTCAAACTGCAAAAACTTAGTAGTAATAAATCTTATGTGATGTTTGAACGATTGGTGGGATGTTTAATAATTTTATTTTGTATGCTGCAAGGGAAAAATACTTTTGTATTGATCAGGTGTAACAAGAAATGACGAAGGGTATAGGAAATGGCATGTTATTATAGTATGTGTTGAGCTGCTCTGACAGTAGAAATACATGATATGTTCTTTATGTTACTGTAGCAATGTTCTCTTTTTCTTATTGTGTTATATGTGTTGTTGTTCTGCAGAGACATGTGGAAACACCATCTGCAGCTTTGGTGCCAAGTGTGTAAACAACCTTTGTGTGTGCCAGCCATGTGAGCGCCAGCCTTACCTACCGGTGTGTGGCAGTGACGGCGTGACATATGACAACCAGTGTGAGCTACAAGCTGCATCCTGCAAACAAAAGAAGAAAATTGATGTATCTCGGGCAGGGTCCTGTGAAGACGGTAATGCAATTTCTCAGTCTGCTTTCTCTCTTGTTATTTCTGATTAAAATACAAATCAGTAGGCTGCTGAATCAGGTCAGATTTTGGTCACACATCTAACGATTATCTACATAGTAGAATCAAGTACAGTGGATGCAAGCAAAGGAGAAATGAGGAAATGATCATACTGGTAATTGCCTAATTTACATGATGCCAATTATGGACTCTGGGAGTTCTCTTTAAACCATGCATTTTGGATTTCTTGATCACTAATTTATTAACGCCATCAAATTCCTCCATGCTGCTAGGAAAAAAAAACCCCATACATTAAAATGAATCATTATAGATACATAAGCCTATTTGCAGTGCATGCTAGACTGACCGGTATGAATTGACAGCTATGGTGGATTATAATCCCCATCCACCCTATACTGATTCTTAATTCACATGTCCCCAACTCAGAGGCTTTTTCATTTTTAGTGGATAAAAACATATCTGTATCATTTTGTAATACAAAGCAAATACTGTATCTCTATTATTATATAGTGTGGACGCTGGACCGTTTCTTTTGGAATAGCAACAAAATAGTCTAAAGCAGAGGCCACTCATGCGCGATTACCCCAGCTCTCCGTATAGGATCGGGTCAGCATTGTTTGACTCTGCTCTGCAAAGCGACCGATTGGGCATATAATTGTATAGTGTGTGCATGGCTGAACTGTGAAGCTGGCATACAAAGGATGAAGGGTAAAGGAGCAAAATGGAGGACAGGAAAAAATAGCCACATACAGTATATACCAGTATCCGGCACACTGAGAGAGAATAGAAAAAACAAATCACTTATTTTTATATTGCAATGCAACTAACATGAGGTTCACCACTTGCCATAATATTTCACTATCTAGCATTTCACTAAACATATTCAATAATTGTGGTTTTGCAGAAGGAGACGGTTGTGGCTATTGTGTCTGCTTTTATAAGGTGCATTAATGAAAACCAGTCTGTGGTCCTGGAACAAAACTGTTTTCATTTCTACCGATGGAATCTATCAAACAGCAAGCCTTTTACTCCCCTTTGGCCGTGCCTCCTGTGTGCATTATTAAACGGTCTGAAATGTCAGAAAATCTTCGTGTCTGATGACCTTCATCAAATTAATTAAAAGCATTTTAAACTGATTTCATGAACTGACAAAAGGCCTGGGTGCAAATGACTTGTACTTTTTGAGGTTTGTGTTTGTGATGATGTGAAAGGTAATTTACTGATAATATGGGTAATATAAAAAAAAATAAGCAGTCCATATTAACCCATACAGGGGTGGGTTGCCCATAGTCCATAAAGGGAATTTTGTCGGTAGGCTGGTTGACATTTGGGGCCACACAGTAACCCCTCTGTAGTTTGAAGACATCTAGGATGTTGACAGGAATGGTTGGTGGTCATGACAAGGCTGTCTGTATAGAAGAGAAGTCACTAGGATGCTTTCTATGAGGTGGCGATCACTAGGATGTATTCTATAGATGACTGTAAATCTCTTTATTGTATTGTGAAATACTAGTAGTTGATGTTGCATTTGATTGTTACTCTTTACAAAATACTTTTGTATTTATTTGGCTACACACACCACCAGCATTTGATATAGTGCGCTGCTCTTATTAACATTATTCAATCTGTGCAAATCCTGTTTACGTGTATTTTTTTCTGCCTACGGTTGATCCAAATATACCATTTATGACTTCCTGCAGATTATATTTCCAGGCTCACTTTAAGGTAACAACTTCCCCCTGAAGCCATATTTACTATTAGAGTAAAGATCCTCACCTCCACACCCCAGTGATGGCTTGTACTAATTGAAAGGGCGGACGGGGAGTCAACACGTGGGGACTATTCTAATTTAAAAGAACAAAAAAGGAGTTTAAGTATCTCATAGAGTGGTTATTCAAGCAATAAAGGCAGACAGCATGCATAGTGCACAATAAAGTCTCATTGATGAAGTTATTGTAATTGGTGGCACTCTCATCATACATATGCCGATGAAAGCCAGCAAGGGTTATTGTGATTATCTCCAGCTTTTTGCTCTGTAGTGTAGATCTTTGTGAATAAACATCTCAAGTGTTTGACTTTGAGAAATTCAACTCACAGTCACTGCTGAATACAGGCCTTTATTTATAGCTGTCTGAATGCCATGTAGAATATGTATTGTGAACAGTAAGCTGAGAGTTTTCATTACTTTAATAAAAACAATGCCTTTTTATTTTCTAAGTGTCCCTTTTGGTGTGTGAACTATTGGCACCTTTTTGAAGTCTTGAATTTATGGTATTAGTAGCAGGAATAAGAACGTTGCATTGTTACGTTATAGGTCACTGGTAAGTCCCCCCCTTTATGTATTGTATTATCTGAAGGGCCGTTATCTGAAAAGGCCTACATAGCAAAACTGTCACTGGATGTTACCAATATGTTATTGGCAAGGCAGATAAATGATACTCCATGGTCCTTATTGCTCTATAACTTTTAGCTTTAGTTCTATGGAATTGTTTTTTTATCGCCTGCACAGAAACAGTGGCCTGGATTCAGACCTAAGAAATTCAGCAGATTTCCGTATGCTACGTATAAAAGTCTGCTGTGAAATGGAGCCGAGTACCGTGTTATCCGCAACACCTGTGCGGATCTGAGCATGGGGAGAGGGCACAAGCATGTGAATTGTACAGGAAGGGTTTCCGTGCGGTATACTTAAGGCAGGGTCCTGCTGGCGGATCCATAATCCGCACAATCCTGCTCTCCTACATGCGGGGCTGGGGTTCAGCA
>WWET01000066.1:692042-712719 GCA_011038615.1 Limnodynastes dumerilii | reverse complement strand
TATATATATATATATATATATATATATATGTATGTATATAGATGTGTGTGTGTGTGTATATTTGACAGAAAGGAAAAATAGTGGTTGCTAAAATAAATTTATGGCCTACACATTGATTTGAGCAACCAATGTGTTAGTTTGAAGGCCTGTGTGAAAGCAGCAGCAGTCAGGATGTGTTAATCTACAGATGTTATATTGGAGGTTCTCTAGGTTAACTCTCAATATAAAAACCATATGATATATGATCCAACATTGGGTCTTTCATTGTTTAGCGTTAGAGATCACCTACATGAGAAAATCTGGCGTGTCTATGTACAGTAGACATAATATTGGAGTGATAACTCCCAAGCTGAATACACATTACCTAAAATTTTGCATGATCTAACATAATCAATGATTTGACCATATATATAAAATCCTGATGAGCTGATTCATGTGTACTGTGAAATCTGTGACGGTCTCTCTCATAACTCTCTGCTCAAACAATTGTGACATCTTAGATATAAATATGTTCACCAAGGTTGGAGGAACTATCGGCAAAGTTGTTTATTGGAACAACCTTCTGACATCATTGAGCAGTAAATTTAGGAAGTTTTAAAAATCAATTCAAACAATTCAAAGGGCCGTATCCAGAGCTACGGCCGCACAGGGAATTATGTACGGCTCGGCCGTAATTTCCCTGTTTTGAAGGTTGTATACATGCACACAACCTTCATATGGCGGCGTAAGGGCCGGTGGCCGTAACTATAGTTATGGCCGCCGGCTGTTCCGAAAGGGGCTTTCCCCCCCTTACACGTGCCGTATCTCCGCCGTCAAGGCGGAGCAAGCATGCAGATTAGGGAACGAGGCGGAGGAAGCATGCAGATTAGGGAACGGGGCGGAGTATGCATGCAGATTAGGGAACGGGGCAGAGTGCATCGGAGTATGCATGCAGATTAGGGGACGGGGCGGAGGAAGCATGCAGATTAGGGAACGGGCCGGAGGAAGCATGCAGATTAGGGAACGGGGCGGAGTATGCATGCAGATTAGGGAACGGGGCGGAGTATGCATGCAGATTAGGGAACGGGGCGGAGTATGCATGCAGATTAGGGAATGGGGCGGAGGAAGCATGCAGATTAGGGAACGGGGCGGAGGAAGCATGCAGATTAGGGAAGGGGACGGAGGAAGCATGCAGATTAGGGAAGGGAACGGAGTATGCATGCAGATTAGGGAACGGGGCAGAGTGCATGCAGATTAGGGAACGGGGCGGAGGAAGCATGCAGATTAGGGAACGGGGCAGAGTATGCATGCAGATTAGGGAACGGGGCGGAGGAAGCATGCAGATTAGGGAAGGGGGCGGAGGAAGCATGCAGATTAGGGAACGGGGCGGAGGAAGCCCCGTTAGGATCAGCAATGCGGCTATAAGGCCACAGAGCTGATCGTAACTGTTAAGGTAGGAATTTGGACACGTAAGTGTCCAGATTTCCGCCCACCAGCGGGGAGTGCACAGGGCGTACGATGACGGCCATACAGACCTCAGGCAGCCGTAAGGACACATACATATTAATAAAATGTTTCAAGGTAACCACAACGGGCTGGTCCTAGAAGGACGTAGTTCAATAAACAGTAGCTACTGTGCATGTGTAGTAGCTATTGTACGTAATCTGCGTATCGTTTCGATACGTAGATTGCGTATATGCGGTCTAAAAGAAACGATACGCAGATTACGTACAATAGCTACTACGCATGCGCAGTAGCTACTGTTTATTGAACTACGTCCGTCTATGGAAGACGGACGTAGTTCTGGATCCGGCCCAACGTTTGTAAATATGCAAGCTCCAGATTTTAGTTGAAACACTGTGCTTTTTATTTCTAGCCTGTCCAAAATTGTGTTTATAATGCACTTGTTTGGCACAGGAAAGAGAGCAGGCTGGATAAGCTTTGGGCAGCTGGTGTTTACACTGCACCTGTTATGTGGCACCTGTATATGCATCACTTTGGAGGACATCGTTCCTGTTCATAATATAGAAGAAACTTATTTAACCGTTGCCAGCTCCTAGTGTCTTCCCAGAGGTGTGAGTGAGACATTGGCGAGCATCCTATCCAATTTCCATTGCTTGTGCCCTTCATGAAGCTGCAATGGCAGTCCATCCCAGGCCCAGAAGCTATACGATGCCGACATGTCTTCCAATGAGTTAGGGATATTAAGGGTGATTACAAGCACATTAAGGAAGATTAATAGCAACAGTGTAGATATCGACTCTTCGCTGTTTATACAGTGCTGCTCCTGGTTATTGTTTTGTGCTTGTGCATTTTCAGCCTGTTACCTACCTGCACAGACATCACACACTGCATTATTAATCATCGTTACATTGTAAAGGTTAAAAAAACCACCGCTTTCTGCTGTCAAAGCTTAATTATGTTCATCCAGGAAACATTGCTGCTACTATTATTAGACCAGCATTCAGTTAATTTAGACGTTGCTAAGTCAGTTTTATTTTTTACAAAAGCGCTTCTAGCGATATCAAGATATTTCTCTGTCTAATGTAAAGAACTTGTTTTAATTGTAAGGTGATATTTTTGGAAGTTTTAGTGGGCCAAAGTCTTGAAAATTCAGGTATACGGTTGTTTTGTTATTATTATTGATGCTATGGATCAAACATGGAAGCTATTTTATCATACAACCATTTACATTTGTTTTTTTTTGTAATTTCTCTTTTGCACATATAAGGCTTTAGACTAACCCAATATTATAAATTAAATAAACACAATAAATAGAAAACCCATGTGCGTTTTGGCTGGAGACTCAGCCAGACAACACCATGTTTTGCCACTGTTTGGTGAAATGATCGTTTGGGATACTGTTCTGTTACTCTGTGCTGCATTGCAAAGCACTGAGGATGAACGAGTCTTCAGATTTCCTCGGCAGAGCTGCACAGTGCCAGATAATAACGGTATATTTGACTTGTCTCCTAGCAACACTTCAGGGGTGATTCCCTTCTTTTGGGTGATCATTTATGAGCAGAGTCTTTAATATCCCGTCTCGTATCCAACGCAAGTGTAATTACCTCAAGTTCATTAACGCAGCTTGCCGTGGATTAGACTGGGGTGTGTGCAGAGAATGGACTGCAGGTGGGGGGGGGGGGTGTAAAAGAGTGGAGGCTGCCGTCTAGGTGTAGGCTTGAAAGAGAGCCTTTTACCGCCATGCCTAGCTTTTATCTCCTGATAACTGGCGATCGTTTACGTAAATAGACCAGTGAGGATTCCTATAATGACACTTTCATTTCACACTTCAGATCCTCTCACTATCAGATTCTCTCGCCCCGGAATATTTCTTTGTCGTGCTATCTTGCAAATCACATTTCGGTAATTATTATTAAAAGCAGCCTGTGAATGAGAATACCTAGATATCCGTATTCAGCATGTGTTGAACTAGCTCTGATAATTAAAATAGCTTAGTACTTTGGTTTGGAGCAAAACACCTCACATTACAGTGATCTAGACACAGCAGTTTAAGTCCCCCAGAGGCATCTATAGCATTTCTTTAGTGCTTTATTTACAGGTCAGTGTTATAGTACCAGTCACTTTCTTTAGATCAGCCATAGGAAACCTGCAACACTCCGGGGGTCAGATTTAGTAGACTGAGGGAAAGGAAAAGTGGAGATGTTGCCCATAGTAACCAATCCGAGTCTAGTATGTAATAGTAAATTGAGCGTTAGAATCTGATTGGTTGATATGGGAAACATTTACACTTTCCCTTTCCTGCAGCTTAGTAAATCTGGCCCAGGTGTTATGGAACTGGAAGTCCCAGAATCCTCCATCAGTATAGGTAAAGCCGAAACCTGGTAAAGCATGCTGACACTTGTAGTTCATAGCACCTGGATTGCCGCAAATGTCCTATCATAAATATATTGTTTAATATTTTCAATGTAATAATACTCATTGCTTGGTTGTGTTGTAAACCAAAAATAGCTCCAAGAACATTATAGTACCACTTGCTACTGTTCATTATCAGTTGTGTACCACTACAGAGTTCAGTGACCTCTATGCAAACATTCCCCGTCCTCCTCCTCTCAGCTGTCAATAACAGAATGCAGAAGAGATGGAAATTGTTAGCATCCATGTGCACATAGACACACAGAGTGGATTACTTGTCACATGTGTTTATGTTTCATTAACCTTTGCTGGTTGGTGTGTGCTGGCTGTTGTGTAGCATGATATTGACATACTGTTGTTGAGGCTTTGGAACCACACTGTAGAATAAAAATTTGTGTTTAGTTTTACGGTTTATGCTTCTCAGACACCCCCTTTGATACCACTTGATTTATCTTTATTCTTTTCATGTCTTTGGTTACACAAGGTTGTCAGCAGGGGTTGGCAGACAATTTTTAGCCTGGTTGGCACATAAAAGTGACTAGTCTTGGTTTTAATAAAAGTTCACTACAAGGGAAAATGTGCTTTATAAATACTGGATTTGATTTATAAAGACATTGTAGTATATGAAGAAATGTTATGTCAAAAATATACAATCAGATCTGACTATCGCTTTGAGTCCTGGTAGAAGAGGGGGGCCCGTGACGGCCGTCCCCCCTCAATATAAGCAAGCTTGAGGTTGACAGCTTAAAACAGTGCTCAGCAATCTGAGTGTACATATATTATATCTGTGTATCACTCATGCATGGAGTGCCAAGCACTGTTTTAAACTGTCAACCTCTAAAAGCTTCTCTCAAGCAGATGGGCCCACTCAGCTCTGCCCCCAATACCCCATGGATCTGCCCTGTCTCACCAATCCAGATTTGGGCTCCTTCTCCTTGCTATTGGGCCCAATTTTGTCATGTTCAGCCCCTGCTGACACCCCCTCTCCAGGTGTCAATCAGTAACCCAGATCTGAACACCCCTTCTCCACATCTGATACCATTGTGAATAAGAAACAAACCCCACATCTCTCAAACAGGACCCAGATATGACCCATTCCTCTATAGTTTTAATCAGATCTCAAATCTTACATATCCTGCCCCTCTACATTAATAATCAGTCTCCAGACCTCACCTGTGGAGGTGACCCACATAGCTCACTTACCTCCGTTACTCTATTCTCCTTCTGATTGGTGAATAGCCAGCTTCATCCACCAATAGGAAACAGCTGGCTGACAGCCACCCAGCAGAGGAAGCTGACCAGCCATTGTGACTCTGGTTAAACCCCCTTTTGCTCAAGGGTGAGGCCTGTCTGAGACTTTGAACAGAATTTTATATTCACATTAGCAAAGGAAAACTTTTGTAACTGCCAAAGAAACTATTGTGTCTGATCTATTCATGTAAATTGTTAGTGGAGAAGAACCATTAATTTCAATGTGGAAATGTTTCCAGTTCTGACATCTAAGTGTCTCCAGTCATAGAGTTTACTTCCAATTGTATTACGAACAATTTATACTAAACATTGTTTTGGTTTTTTCAAGATAGCACATAATTGAACTTTTTGTGTGGGAATAACTGTAACGTTCTATGAAAATGACAGGTCATTGCTTCTTTCCTTGACGGCTGAGTGCATAAAAGCACCTGTTGAATGGTAATGAAAGGTTGTGAAAGGCTGCAGTGTTTGGTCATTCTAGTGGCTTATATGCATTCTGTGATTTTACAATCTTAATTAACCCATTATGAACATTTCATAGTTCTCTGAATCGCACAGACTTGTTGAATGCTGAATCAAAGTGATTTGCGCCATTTATTTGAAAACCACAGTAAATTATTGTTGAAAACAATAAATAGATTAATTAAGGTGTAATCTAATACTCCCAAATCAGATCTCTTTGGTTTAAGAGAAGTTCACTTTGTTCACTTTGTTCATATCCCTGTGAGGATTGTATTGGATCACTTATATATAAATTCATACAGGTTCCTAATCCTAGCAATGCTGGTATTTTCTGGCTGCTTGAGTGACTGCTGTACAGAGACCACAAGATGTCTATACCTTACGCTTTATCATATTCCCTATTACAGAATGTGGTTCAGGTACAGCCGGATCAGGGTCTGGTGAGGATAGCGAGTGTGAACAAGATCGCTGTAGGCGTTATGGTGGCTCCTGGGATGAGGATGCCGAGGACGATCGCTGTGTATGTGACTTCACATGCCATGCTGTGCTACGGAACTTGGTAAGTCTCGTGCTGGCTTATAATGTACATCGTTTACTACATCCTTCAGTATAAATTTAGTTGGAATTGTTATAGTGCTTTACTGTGTGTATTTATATGTGTGTATAATATATATTCATGTGTGAGCAGAAGTATAGCCAGGGAATGTGTTTCATAAACCCTATCCCATGGTCACAGCATGCGTTGTGTGAATTCAGCCGAGTAACCCAATGGATTTTCAGGCTTATCGGCTGCAGATATGTTTTGTCTGGATAGGTCAGTAAAGTGCTTGTTAGATACACTCTTTAGCGCAGTGTATCTATCTAACCACAGCAGTGCAATGGAAAATACCTAAAGGTATATATTGATAATCTTTCTGCTAAGGCAACAGGTGCTGACTGAATTGTATTCTGGCTACATTTGGATGTAAGTATAATCAAATGTCTAAAGTGAGCGCCAAGGGTGTCAGAACACTTGTATGTTGGGCGGTGAGTGAATAATTCACATAAAATGATTGTGTCTGCTCCCAACATAAAAATGTCCAAAGTGGGGGCTCGCTTGGGACAAGGGAGGGTATGCAGGTGGCAACCTGTAAGTATCATGGGTGGCCAGCGATATCAATAAGCCTGTATGCCTGTCATACAAACACATAGATGCTGACAGCGGTACACACAGGATGCTCACATTTAGGGGGAGAATTGCACAATTGTCCCCTTATTTACAGATCCCAGCAAATGCCATGAGAAGTTAAGGTTATACAAAGCACTTTGATGTAGAAATATGTCGCTATATCTTTACTGTATGAAAGCCGCCAACGTGGAATAGAAAGAAGCATTGGATGGTTTCATTGTTTTACTCACTTTGACTCCTCTATTGTTTATACTGCAGGTTTGTGGTTCTGATGGTGTAACATATTCCAATGAGTGTGAATTAAAGAAGACACGATGTGAAAGACACCAGGACCTGTACGTGGCTGGACAAGGCCCCTGCCGAGGTGAGAATGAGGTTTATTATAATATCCGTTTCCGCTAGTCTCTTTCCTAGTGCAAGCTATTTTTTTTCCTCCTTCATTTGCTCTGATCTACGATAAAATCTCTGACTGTTTACAAGCCGCACAGAATCTGGAGCGCAATCTCGTGCCACAGAATTCACTACAGGATTTGGATTACTGTAATGCAACTGAGAAATGATGCTAAGACGCTGAGAGGCTTATGCATGCGAGAAGGCATTGAACGTGAAATGCAATATTTAACTCTGCGCCAGCAGAAGGTTACAGGACCCGCTGCCCACAAAGATCTTTAACTAACACAAAAATATATTCTTCCATGAAAACTTAATGTTTTATTATAATCATGGAATAAGATGTGTAGATCTTCCAATTTATTCTAGTTATAGTACCATCTATTTAGCATTCAGTGCCTATGCACATAATAATTAGCTAGTTTGGACACTTGTGATACAATATATCAGTCCTATTTCTGTTGTATTGCATCTTTGCACTGTTTTATTTAAACTGAATTTTGTAGAATTTGTAGTCTATAAAAGCAGCTAACATGATAATAATCAGTTCAATCTTTTGCCTGTTTAGGGCAGAATGGAATGTCTATTTCATCATTGGTAACTTGAGGCTAATAATTTGCTAGGTCAAAATAATCAGACAGCTATAACGTGTGATGACCACAGAGCAGCGTGAGTTCATGGAAACAGACTTACTATGGCAAAGGGAATACATCTACAAGTAATAGCACTCATTTTTTGATGCAATGCTTTTGAATTTTCTCATTTTCAGACAACAACACATTGCTACTAGAGCAGAATGTTCAATATGTGTTTAACATTTCAGAGCTATGAATAGAATGATAATATTTCTGCATAAAAATCAAAAACTAATTTTTTTCTTTTTACCTATTTTTAAATTTGCAACACCATGTTGACAGTAAATTATAGACTATTCCTAAATAACTATCGCTGTGCTGTCCACTATGCAGGGATGTTGTGACACCATGGGTCGAGCCACAACCGTCAGGGAATATATATAATGTGCTCAGCTAATGGGTGCAGAAATTTAAGGTCATTTATTACTTGGCTTTATGACAGAGGGGTAGTTTTAATGGAGCTTTGATAAAAAACAGTGGAGATGATGCCAATAGCTTGAAATTAGTTACTTCTGGGCTAAACCATGTTGATTGCAGGGGGAGTCAAGTGAATTGTATTCTTTGCATGCAGGGAAATAGATTTGAATTGCTTACTGCACACAGATAGTGATCAGATTTACTATTACACTGTTATTTAGACTTGGGCTGGGAAACATCACCTCTCAACTCTAATACTGTTTGCAACAGGTGAAATATGACTCCTCTGCAATCAACATGGTTTAGCCCAGGAGTATTTAATTTCAAGCACTTACTTAAGTCTGGATCCAGCCCACTATGTATACTGTATTTTTGTATTGTCCTACAAAAGTCTGACTGACCTGGGAATATGGCTGCTTCAGTGAACGCTTGTGTTACACTATTGTCAGTATAATGGGTGAAAAGGAACCTGATAAGCGCTGATTAATCACTGTGATATACTTGAATAATCCCCTGGTCTGTTAAAATACGTAGAGGCAGGGAGGAGGTCCGTGGTTTGCCAAAGGAGGAGGACCTAATGCACATAAGCTCAACCAACAGGGAGGGATAAAATGAACAATTTATTACCACGTTGAGACATATAAAAACATATTAAAACAGGAAAGTATAAACAGAGTGTGGGGAACTGCCTCCGTACCGTAGATGTAAAAGCCGTGACCAACAGGAGGATGCGACCAACAGGAGGCTGCAGGAGCTCCGTGAGCAGCACGATCTAAAAGTCCTGAGAAGCAGAGAGTCGGAGACCAGAGACAGAACACCCAAAGCACATGGACTACCGGCAACGCGTTTTGGGCAGGCGTGCCCTTTTTCAAAGCTGTCCGTATAAGTCAGCCAGTTATAGGGGAGACTACTCTCATTCTGTATCATACACACACTTCCATAAGAAGGTACAGAGAGACTCCTTCCAGTTGCAGCTGGTTTCAATTTGTGAGTAATCTCTATCCTTTTAAGGATGTGTTTTTATCATCTCTTGAGTAAGTGTTTGCCCGTATGTGAGGTACACTAAAACAAGCATAATTATAACTCGTGTGCTGGTGACCACAGCAGCATTCATTATAAGCCATTCACACCGCTGCCCGCTGTAAATTAGTCTTTCTGCTATGTATATAGTTTTTCCAGTTGTTTTAAAGGCAACATGACAGTAAGCGCAGAGATATAAATGCTTTGTGGGTACACATGGGCAGATCAGTGGTATCTTCTACTTATTTTTAATTAAACCGCTAAAGAACAAAAATTTAGGTCATTCGCCCTGCTTGCAGATGGCTCCCTGGCCCATATTCAGAGTACCGAACGTTAAGTAAAAATCGCTAAACACCGGACGTAAATGTTATACGTCCGGTACTCTGAATACGAGCCCCTCTGCCAGAAGGGCCTGACTGTTCCAGCTCAGCAGAGGTGAGGGAGATTCTCCTATACTTCCAATATTTTGCACCTTTTAGTTGCCTGAAAATGTATTCCTGTCTGCTCTGCAGTGCTTTAAAATGATTTAACAAGCAAAAAGTGACGCATGTAATAGACAGTCCCATGGACTTTGTGCTTCATAAATAAGCCTTACTAAGAGGTATCTGCTTTCAACTAGCTTTATTTATGCATACTGCTGAGATGAATGACACGTTCAGGGAAAAAAACATTACAAAGAAAAAAAAACCTCCTTTTATTTTTTTTCATTTAGAAGGTTGACCTTTTACTTACAATGTCAACCTTTCACAAGTCTTTTGTGTTTATTCAAACAGTAAAATAATCATTTCCATGTTCTGAATACAAAACTACATTCCAAAATGTGCAGCGGGAACCGATATTCATAATTTTTTCTTCCTTATATGAAAGCATTGTTGTACATGGACAATATATATATTAATCATAGGATCATTACTAGCATTACTATTGAGATTCTGTGCAATGTATTACCATATTTAATATCCTGAAGAATAAAGATTTCATATTAAGTTTCCTGCTGCCCACAGACAATGAATACAGCCATTTTGTTTTCGGAATTAGCATTTATAAGAATGCTGTTTACCAATGCAGGATTATTGACATTACCGAGTTGGTTCACATATATGCTTATTATAATTAGCAGAAAGAGATGACTATGGGAAACAATAGGTAGGCTAAGAGTCAAGCTTGTAGGCATAAGAAATTAACTTTTGAGAGGCAGTTTGCAATTTTAGAGTGAGATGGGGAGGCTGAGGATAATTGTGAGTTCAATTGAATAGAGCAACACAGGAGAAGTCTGGGAGCCGGGTAAGGTAATCAGTAGTGAAGAGAGGTGGTTGATGAAGGCAGAGCCAAGTGTATAAATATGGTAACTAGCTCAGTCGTTTTCAAACTTGCTTTGTTCAAGGCACCCTTAGTGTATAATAGTTTAGTTCATGATACCCCTAAGCCAAAGGAGACACTGAGCAGCACTGTTTTTAAGTTATGTCCAAACAACTAAATATTTAGGTCAGAGCCAAAAATGTATTAATTTGTTTGCAAAACTAATAAACATAAATCAAAAGAGAGAATTTATGTTTTTAGTTACTTTTTTTCTTCTTCAAAGAAGGAGCTGTAGGGAGAGAGCCTGTGCTAGACTGACCTGACTTGTCTGGGACCCTGAATTCACAATTCCCAGTGATTGCAGTGGGGCACCCCAGTGCACCGATGTCCTAGCTAATTGATTGGCTATTGGTGCTGGCAGTATTGGGTCACTATACATTACCTGCACTGTGCGCACTTTCACATACTGTAGAAAATGTCTTTTATCCCTCATGGTAAAGAAAAGGCCTAAGGTAAAATGACACTTCTATATGGTATAGTAACTGAAAGGATTGATATGTTATAACCTTACATCAATTGTTTTACTTTGGCTCTTTTTTATAATCAATTGCTATGGTTTCTGTTGACATGCAAGCATCTTGGTCTCTTTCAGGGTAATTATGACACATTAAAGGTGCGGAAGCTCCATCATTTTAATGTGAAAATACGGATGCTTTGTGTTGTTTGCCATGTATTATGCCAAGCATACAGAGTTCTGTCACACAGATCTGCCAGGGAGAGTGAAATGAGCCTTGAGAGAGGATTATTACAAGAAAATGTACCTCATGTGGAGTTTCAACCTCAGTGCCCTCATCCCTTTCCTTCCTTCCTTTCTTTTTGTCTCTTTGACAGCTGCCTCCACCAGCACTCCTCCCATGGTCCCACACTGCAGTCACACAGTGTACGGCTGTTGTCCTGACAATGTCACTGCTGCCCTTGGCGTAGGCCTGGCGGGATGCCCAAGTAAGATCCTCTTTTATTTATTCTTTGTTTGCTGTGTCAGAACCGTTGTTAACTGTTACCTATTGAATAGAATATACATTTGGCAGGTATTGTGATACAAAAATCATGATTAGTAATAGTTACTGAAAATTGTAAAGTAAAAAGAGTGGAATGCATTCATTTTTGTTAGAAAACAGCATTTATTATCGCCTTGATGGTGCTCCTGACTGCTCTTGTAGTAAATATCGGTAATTGAATTAGACAGTGAGTGGTGAGGCTGGTTTGAAAGGGATACAGTGACCCTTGGAAGGGCATCCAATTAGTTGCCTTCAACAGCACTGACCACACCAGTACATTATTAAAGCTTTCCTGCCATATATGCTTTTACCTTGCATGGTCAGCAAACCCCTTTATCTGTAAAATATAAGAGTAGGTGGGACTGTTTTAATCAGTAAAATAATTAGAAAAAGTTCAGTATATAAAATACACAACTCCTTCCAAAAGCAATCCTGGCTGCACGCGTGCTAAATAGAGGAGGGATACACTGGTACATTAATAAAGCTGGATATACACTACGCAACATATTCACAGATCCGGGTGAGTTAGGTGCTAGTTACATAACTCTCTCTTCCAGCCCCAACCCACCCGTCGTTTTTATGTATTTTATGGCACTTTCGAGTGCCATAGGGCTACCTTATCTACCTTAGACATTGCCTCCTCCCCGGCTAATCTAAATCCCTCCCACTTCTACCTAAGCACTCCCCTAGGTGGCATTACACTGCCTCTTTCTACTTAAAATACTCTGTGCAATCTACATACTTAACTGGTACGTAGATTGTGTAAATGGCTACTATGCATGCACAGTAGGTCATTTACTAAGCAGACGCTTCTTAAGTGTGAATATTGTCCTGCATCATTTTCTGCTTGTTATTATGCAAATGGCACGAAATACTAGTTATTGAAAGCATATTTTATTAGTGTGCATTCTGCCATGATCATGACTTATACATATAAAGAACTGTTTTTTTGTTTTTTAAAGTTCTAATTTTACAAAACAGTGACTTTCCAACAATTCTGCTTCATGTACGTGGGGCAGGAGAGATTATAACATGTTTCACAAAAATATTGGGTGAACTATATTAAGAAAACATGTGCAACAGTATATCAGAATATGCCTTTGTTTTCACCCTAAAAATACATTTAAATAAAAATAGCGACGATATGTTCCTTTCTCCAATTACAGGCAATTGTTTAGTTTAAATATTTGTGCATTTTATGGAAAAATGTTGATAGCTCTTATAGATCTAGTCATCTCTCTTGAGTGGGTTGATTGCTGATTCCCCTGAAGTCACATATGGATATGCCAGCTCACATTAGCTATAGAAACCTGTTCCCGCAGAAGTCACTGGAAAATTGAAAAATCTTTCTCTTCCTCATAACCCTTACCCATGGAGGCAATCATTAAATGTTATCCAATGTGCCTAGCACCTGCTGTGAGGGTGTTAGACAGGAGCTCCTGAGGGCTCTCTAGATTTCTGTCTTTGGTTGCTGTTGGGTTCACAGTTAAAAATAGAGATATATAAAGCTTTTTCTATAACATAGTAATTGAGTGAAGACTCACTGCTATTTTTACTTTGCAGTTTTTTTTATTTTGTTACTGATTGTCATGGTTGCTATAAATCTCTAAAATTGAATTGATAAGTTTAATAAAAACAATACTTGGTGACTATCAGGTCTCTACTGTGGTGAGGGTGTACTGTGGATGGCAACAAAAAGACTGACCCCCCCCCATCTGCTACATACACACCACAGTAATATATGGGGAGACCTGCAGACACTTATACACCCAGTACAAGGCTGACCTCCATCTGTCACACATCCACCACAGTAAAATATTGCCATCCAATATTTAAATTCCCTTCAATCTATCACAGCCTAGGATCCTTATCCCAGCCAAAAGGAATAATATATATAATAATGATATTTATAATTGCTCTATGGCATTTGGTTTTTATTTTGTAGGTAAATTGTTTTATTATGTGTGCTTAATGGTTTGTGGACATCATTTTTTATATATTTAGAGGTTTTTTTTTTAGCGCCACGGTCATTTTTAGTTATTTTGAATTGATAAGTTGTTTGACTTGCCATATTCGGACATTGCACTGCGACATCTGGTACCTCTTTCCTCTAATACCTGACCTACCTTGCTTCTTGCTTACCAATATCAGAACATTGCCATCAACATTATCCCAGCGTATCCACGTAACACTGGGCCGGATTCAGATCTCCATCCGACACCCGACTTATGCACCATGGTGTGTAAATCGGGTGTCTAGAGGGAAGGGTGCATGCGTGCTCTAGATCTCATGCGCAGTTTATGCCCGTGTTCCCTGTTCTTAAAGGCACATGAGTGCCAAAGGGTCACCTTAAGTGCCTGCGTGTATGTTCCATCTTAAGAAGGAAAATACGCACAGAGATCCCTTCCCCTCACCCACTCTACTTAAAAATGGGCCGAGGCACGCCTCTTCTTACCTAAATAACTACGTGCAGTCTTTAAAGATCGCTTGTAGTTCAACTCCATTCTTAAGTCCTACATAGGTTGTGCAGTCAGTATGACTATGCATGCGCCGTAGGTAAATTCTTAAATATACGTGCCTAAGAAGCATGAGCTTCTTAAGTGTGAATCCAGTCCTATATCTCCACTATCCAGCTGAAGATTAATCCACTTGTTCGAAAGTCACAGTAAATTCTAGAAACTCATCTTGTTGTGTGGTTTATTTTTATCTACTCCGCACCTCTACAGATGGAAGTCCACATCCCGTGCCAGCTGTTTCATGACCATGTTGTCACCTGCTGTCTTATTGTGCATTGTTATTAATAGCAGTGATCTGAATGCAGTGACAAATACACAATGACATATCGCTCACCGTGCTGTCAGTATAGCCCTCAACCGGTTAACCCCCTTTTTATAAGAATAGCTCAAACCGGAATATGAATCATGGAGAGCACCTGACAGCATGGATGTTAAATAAGTCATCGTTTTGCTTCTACGTGACGCCACTTCAGAGCGGAGCTGGCAAATTGTCTCCTCTTAGGGAAATATGCACTTGGCCACTTACTGTGATAAATCACAAGATAGACGAAACAAACAGGAGGCGCAGTGTTCTTATGACGTCTTTTTCATCGAGTCACTTTCTGTTGAGCACAATGAGGTGTAAGGTAAACGGCCATGATAGAGGAGCATGACATGCTAGCATTCAATGGCTTTCTGCAAGTGGACAAATGATTATTCAGGGTTAAATAAAATGTGCTTAGAGTGGTTATCGATCTGATTGTCCAGTATCCAAAACGGTATCATTCTGCTGCTAGTGGAAGGTTTAGATGACGGTGCTACTCGCTATGCGATATTTGTGCGCAGTTCAGCGATTTCTGTGTTTCTATTGTTCCTAAATGCCCACTCCATAGAGCTTGGTCTCTGGGTGATGTACAGGTGTAATGTGCCTTGCATATTGTGCACGTATAGTGCTGTATAAACGATCATCATTGCAGCCACTGATCAGTGTATTGGTGCAGTGTTCCATACGCAGGTAGTCGCCATCCAGCGTCATCAATAAAATATCAGAGCAAATAGGATGCAATGAGATGAAATGCCCACACACTGCATGATATTGTTACTTAGCGGCAGAGATAAGACAGGAATACTCAATGATCCAATAATCTGACCCAAGTCTTTATGGATTGTATTATCAGCATTTGCCAAATCCATCTTGCCTACGCACTACAGCGGTAATTGGATGATCAGACTGATTGCTTTAGTGTGTGGCCAGCTTTATTGTCTCCTTGATCTGGTATTTTTAAATCGCGGTGTGGTTTAGTGATCTTTTATCTTTGCCCAACCACAGATAATAAGAGGTTGGCAGTAGGACTACACCATATGGAACTACTTAAAATATTGAAGGTCTCGCTATGTAAAGCATAACTTTGTTTCCTCTTACCTCTGGCTGCCAGCTGGATGCTCAGTTTGGCAACACAACGGATAATTAAAATGACATGAACATCTTACAGGTCAATGACACAGATCCTTTCTGCGTTTTACAGGCAGCTGCCAGTGTAACATTCATGGCTCCTATGGGGGTACTTGTGATCCCACCACCGGCCAGTGCTCGTGTAAGCCTGGCGTAGGAGGACTGAAGTGTGACCGCTGTGAGCCAGGTTTCTGGAACTTCCGAGGCATTGTGACCGATAAGAAGAGCGGCTGTACCCGTGAGTGTCTACACCAATACAGAGCAATGGAATAGATGGGGGCTGGGCACATAGACAGGGGATGCAGCACTGTGCTTTCTTTACTCCTCTCTATTGTGGTAAAACATGATTTATTCCAATGATATAACATGGCACATATTTGTCAGATCAGGTTAATGTGTATTTTCATAGTTTATATAATTATAGATGGATTTGCTTTAGAATGATATTCCTTTCCTGCTGGATGAGGCTCTAAGCTGGATACACACTATACAACTATCGACTGATTATCCTGGTAATTGTGTAGTGTGTTTGCTGGACTGATTTGTCACAGCGCCGACAGACAGATCATACTATCACACTGCTGCTGGGCTGAGCCTACATGCACAACGCAGTCAGAAAATCTGCCTGAGGTCCAGTCATTGTTTACAAACTTGTTTGCAGACAGACACAATGCACATCAGCTTAAATGTGTGTGCTCTTAATACTCAGATTGGCTAAAGGTGGTTACACAAATGAACGATTTTTCTGTCTCCCGACTATACTGACAGCCAAGAAATCATGCAAGTGTGTAGCTGGCTTTACTCAATCACAATGCACATGAGCTTAAATCATTTGAAGGAGTAAGGAGGAGGCCACGTATCCCCCTATGAAGCAGTGATATTAAGTTGCATGGATGCAGTAAGTTTGCAGCAAGAAACCTCATCGCTGTGTGATACAATATTTATGCCTATACCTTGTTTAATGAAAACAAGTGTGTGCAGGTTATCAGATATTGCACCTGCCAGGGCTGAAGCTGTGCCAGTAAATAACCTCCAGTGTATTCTCAGAATTATCCCTTGGAAAGCTCTTGAGCCATTCCAGCCAGTTTCATCATCTCACCAGGAGTCGCATTGATGTTTCCTGATCTGTTGATAATTACCAGAGGACTGATAGAAGAAGAATGACTGATTTATGTAACCAAAGCTTCCTTCATTCCCTTTTCATGTCTTCATTATATTTGCATAGAGAGTCTACAAGGCCATTCTCTTCTTTTAATAGTAAAACTATGCAATACTTATCTGTTGTATGGTTAATTATCCATATCCACAGGCAAAATACATTGTGTTTAAGTTTCACTGTAACAGCAATTATTAGACACAGACTTAACATTTTGGAACAGTTTCCCTCGATCTGAGAGTCCCCCTGGAATGTGAGAGCCGGAGGCAAGGATTGATTTCAGCGTGCAAAGCTGAAGGCATGATACTAAATGACGCAATGAAGAGCCGGTCAGCATAATGATAAATAACTGCACTGTGGAACTTGCATACACAATCACCGGATATATATATTTATTGAACTCTGGCTTCACTGCCCAGATGAGCATTGTGGGTCATGTTAGCCCCACAGCCAAACAGCTCTAGTCATGTTATAAAAGGCAGTAGTCTGTTGGAGTGTCCACAGCTCAGTGGATGGAGGTGGATCACTGTAGGGGTTATTGTTTTGATGGTCCTAACACTAATACCATCAGAGTCCCAACTTTGGGTCATATATCATGTATTTTTAGATTGAGAGCAAAACTCACTGCAGAGGTCCCCAAGACTCCAAAACAGCTGCTCTGGAACAGCACCCCCTCTCAGCTGCTATCCCAGTCAAAAAAAGAAGTCACCCCCAACACTTTTGCTTTAAACTTTAACTAACAATGACATACTGGGCTGGATCCAGACCTTGTTAAGTGCATGAACTTAGTTACACCTGGGCTAAACCATGTTGATTTCAGGGGGAGTCAAGTTAATTGTATTCTTTGTATGCAGGGATATATATTTAAATTGCTTACTGCACACAGATACTGACCAGCTTTACTATCACACTGTTATTTAGACTTGGGATAGGAAACATCACCTCTCAACACTAATACTGTTTGCAACAGATGAAATATGACTCCCCTGAAATCAACATGGCTTAGCCCAGGAATAACTAAGTTCCTGCACTTAACAAGGTCTGGATCCAGCCCACTATCTTTAAATTAAAATTCAGAGCAAATGTATGTAACAAATCTTTTAGAATTTTATTTTAAACATAGAATGTTACGGTTAATTAGTCACCGGTTAACTAACTTTTCTAGCACCTGCTCTAGATTAACTTATAAATTCAAACAATGGTGCTTTCAGCTAAGGTTTGTACCTGTTGGCTACTGTGTGTCAGCAATCCAGTGATCAGTTTATCCATATACTTTATAAGTTTAGTGCCGAAAGGGTTAACTGATTAGCACTCTTCTGGAGGAGAGAGATTGGGAGTAGGTAAGTTTTTTTTTTTCTTAAAACAACATTATTATTATGTTTAACTATAGTTGTTTTAATGATTTCTGCAGTGATATAGCCATACATAGTGTTGGCTGCATCATTGTTGAATTGGTGGTTGTCACAGCCAGAACTGTATCTTGACACCTATGCTACCCACATAAGCCAACATGCCTAGATTTCCCAGCATTCATGATCTGACCTGTGTCTGGTCACTGGCTCATATTTTCCCTGCTTGTTTTCCCACTCAGGCTTCTAGAATAAGTCTTTATGTCTTTTTGTTTTGCTTTTAAAGCCTGCAACTGTGACCCGGTTGGTGCTGTGCGAGATGACTGTGAGCAGATGACTGGCCTTTGCTCCTGTAAAACAGGCATCTCTGGCCTGAAGTGCGGACAGTGCCCAGATGGAAGGAAACCTGGCCTGAATGGCTGTGAGAAGGGTAAGAACAGGGCAAGCGGATGTGAGCTGTGGAAAGGGGGATGTTTGGTCAGTGTCTGGATGAGACAGGTTAGGTCAGTGTCTAAAGGTTAGGCTCATACCCTAGGCAATGCATTAAAATATGTGGAATGGCCTAGAAGTAGTTGTTTTGTGGTAATAAACCCTGAGCAGCTTCCAGAAGCACCCTGTATCGGAAATTCATGTACTGCAGATGTTTTTTTTGCACGATAATCTATTCTTACATAATAATTATAATTCCTTTCTCTAGATCCATCAGCTCCCAAATCTTGCAGTGCTATCCAGTGCCAGTTTGGTGCAAAATGTGTGATGGTTGATGGTTTCGCTCACTGCGAGTGTCCTTCACCCCTGTGTCCAGAATCTAACATGACAAAGGTAAGAGGATGAGGATTTGTGGTGTCTGGTTATAGTCACCTCCATGTACAAGAGGCAGCTGCAGACTCAGCCTAATAATCTGTGGAATACTGTAGACCATTAACTCACAAGAAACTAGTGACATCACGTTATATCTAATGTTTCCAACAACATGGCTTCCTTCTGGTGTACAGGCAATTAGATCGCTGTAAGACAGGCCACAACAGGTGCAAGTTAGTTATTAGGAAAACGCACTGCAGACAAATTGGAAATTTGATTTGAAGTATTTCTAAAAATGTCTCTCATTCACTTTAGGTGAACCATAATAGGTCAGGGTCATATGATGAAAAACAGGGACATTTTGCACCTCTATTTAGAGCTTGTTTCATTGAGAGCAGGTATGATCAGGGACAATCCTCTTTATGGTTACCTGCCTCCAATCCTCTCTAGAGAAACTTTGACACTCTGGGCACATAATTCAATTAATGCTTTATTTCCCTTGCTGGCCTTTACTGCATCTGCATAGACTTAATTTCCCTAATGTCACCTCTAACTGTACTTCAATGTATATTTCAATTTACCAACATTCCTATTACTGAATTACTTCAGCTAACACGCCACACACTTACACACGCATTTAGGCAGACCCCCGGCCTTACTTAAGAAACTGAGATCAGTGACGTCCATTACCATACACCAAGATGCCCGGGTATTTGGGAGTTTTACCTGTTATTCATTTCAGTAAAATAAGTGACTTATACTTCGATGAGACAAATGTTTGGCTTCTAAATGCAGCATGTTATATTTTGTGCTGCCTGCGCCTGCATATTGTTCATTCACGATCATGCTCTTCATATACATAACTGTCTCTTTTACTTGTGCTTAGGTCTGTGGCTCTGATGGAGTGACTTATGGAGACTGGTGCCAATTAAAAATCATTGCTTGCAGACAAGGTCGGACCATCGCAGTAAAGCACACGGGACCCTGCCAAGGTATAGAGTAGTGGAGAAGTTTTTCCCTTTGACTAATAAGTGCTGTAATATTCTGCAGTCCTTAAGCTTCATACCACCATGAATAAATATCTATATTTTGAATTGTGTTTTTGGAGCTGTTGGCAAATCAGGAGCGTGATGCCTTAATGCACAGAGCTTAAGCTCTGACTCTGCCTAAATCCCACATGATTACTGTAGGGAGAATAAAGCAATGTGCATACTTTATTAGTTTATATTTTGTATTTATTATGTTAAGATAAACACACATGCTCATTTTGCTGTTCTGAGGGCACCTGGCATTTGCATTCTTGAAAAATAATTGGAAAAATACAGTTTTCAGCATGCAAGCCTTGAATCTGTCCTGAGGAACCTGGAACACAAACATCTAAATAACACAAAACTAAAATGTTTCAAATCAACAGGACCATGACATGTCAGCGACAGCCCGGCACCTCTCATTTTCTGGCATCATTGTACTTTTGGAAAAATATTTGAAATATAAAAATCTCTACTTACAAACCAGCTTTATTGGTGGTTAAGGTTTTACCCTCTGTATGACACTTCACATCAGTGGCGTATCTACCATGGGTGCAGAGTGTGCAGACAAGGGGGCCGCCCGTGGCACTCACCCTGCACCCAATGGAGGATCCCAGTACCACCTATATCTGTACAAACGGTGACGGTCTCCAGCAGCCTTCCATACACAACAGTGCACTGCGCGTGGGTGTCACATGGGGATGTCAGGCGTGCGTGCACTGCGCAGCCTCATGCTCCTCTTCTGTTTGCAGAGCGTGAGGCTGCGCAGTGCACTGTTGGGAATGAAAGACTGCTGGAGACCGTCTCCGTTTGTATAGATATGGATGGGGTTGAGAAGAA
>WWET01000066.1:677405-691859 GCA_011038615.1 Limnodynastes dumerilii | reverse complement strand
ATATGTATAATATAATATGTACTTACTGTCTTTACTACAGCTATTTTTCCAAGGTCCAAGACCCAGCCCGTATCTAGTTTAATAGACCTAATATCAAGTCCCCTACACAGTGCTCTTACATTATCGCTCTTACTTGAAAAAACTCCTGAATCCATTTTGCTTACTTCACTGGCATCAATTTATCATCATTTTCCATTATTTACTGGGCTGCACAATTTCCAGCTGCAATAAACCTTACCCATAAAGCGTACCGCCTAGGTGTTATTCTGACTCCTAGTACTTTGGTTTATTTCATGTGTGTAGCAGACATTGAATACAAATAGGATGTGGGCCTGAGACATGTTTGTAAGACACACGATGCAATATCCCTGGTGACTGGAATAACCCTCCTAGGAACAGGGTATAATTGCAGTGTGTGCGTGCACTGTCACCCACTGTCCTGCACTGATCCTAATAGGTAACCATATCATAAATGATACCATGATTAGCTTATTGTACTGTTACAAAAAAGTTTTAAACATTAGAACGTGCTTTTAGTAATTTACTTTTTTTTAAATGTCTTTTTAGAAAGCATCACTATTGCTAATCTTCAGACTCTGGCTCCTACCGGCACTCCAGCTCCACCCATTGGTCGATCGCTTCCTACTCCAGAAACTCCCGGAAGAGGTTCTTTCCCCTTGGTCATGGAGACTGTAAGACCCCGGCAGCGTTACACCAGTACTGTTAGGACAGTGACCCAGACGCATGCTGTACGCACGTCCACAGTGAGGCCAGGAGTTACAGTCCCTACTATGCGACCCGCTAAAACTCTTACATATGATGAATCTGGGAGCGGAAGCGGCGACGAGGAGTTGGAAGCAAGTGGAGATCAGGAACTAAGTGGCACTGAGCCAGCAAGTATGTATTCTGTTACCTGAACATCAGGAACACACAAGGATATGCTGAAATAATAGAGTATATCATCTCTTCAGGTGTTCAGGTGTGCTGCCCGAGGAAAAAGGGGGGAGGGGGGAGAAGCTGCTGTAGGTACAAAAAAGTTCTGCCCCAACATTAAAATCCAGCTCCAAAGAACCCGCTAATAATCAATATAATTGGTAGTACCCAGCGCTGAAAATATAAATAAATATAAATATGTTTTTTTAACAGATGATTTGTCTTCAGCTGGGTACTAGCAATTATATTGATTATATGCTGAAATAATGTTAAGCAAGTAATTTAGCTGACTTTATTATGCAGCATCTGCATGCCTCCATGTATTCTCTGGTAGAAAGAGGAAAAAGTAAACTTAAGCAATTCCTATTGTCAGCTGCTGACTTATTTATAAGCTGCGCTCTGAACGAGTACTGAGAGCTGTCTACTGACTGTTCATGCGTCAGACAGGGGAAGGACGAAATGCCCCACTCTCCATATGCGTCTTCTGTCCCTGCTCCTATTCATTATTTATCAGTCAAATCTGTACCCAAATGATTAGGTTATTATCCTGTAACCTGAGATGGGTGCATGGATATAGCATTATTTTATATGGAGTTACTTGTCAAGTTTGAGCCAATCCTGTCCTAAAAATGATTTCATAATCTCCTGTGTACTGACCAGTGTTGCTGTGATGTCTAGTTCTAATATTATGACTTGTGCTCTTCTACCACAGAGGACTCGTTTGATGGAGGAAATGAGCAGCAGGAAGAGGGTGAGGAGAGAAGGGACTTTGAGGCTACACCTGTCATGGAGAAAGCCAGCTGCTACAACACACCTCTAGGATGCTGCTCCGATGGGAAGACGCCAGCTATCGACTCCGATGGCACAAACTGCCCCAGTATGTGCTATTTTTATCATTTTCATCTTCCAACGTCGATTTTGCTTCTTTAGTAGAAGATAGGAATGTCAAATTTAAAGTATACATTTAAAAATATTAACAATAGTTTGTTTCCACCAATGCTTACAGTCTATGGGCTGGATCCAGACTTAAGTAAGTGCTTGAAATAAATTACTCCTGGGCTAAACCAAGTTGATTTCAGGGGGAGTCAAGTTAATTGTATTCTTTGCATGCAGGGATATATCTTTGAATTGCTTACTGCACACAGATACTGACCAGCTTTACTATCACACTGTTATTTAGACTTGGGATAGGAAACATCACCTCTCAACTCTAATACTGTTTGCAGCAGATACAATATGACTCCCCTGCAATCACCATGATTTAGCCCAGAAGTAACTAATTTCAAGCACTTAAGTCTGGATCCAGCCCAATGAACTTAATTTATCCTATCTGCAATCTCTAAGAGATTATTAAAAACATTGATGATATGGTTCTCTGGTGACCCTCTGAGACCAGGTGATGAAATGAGGGCTTTAAACTTTTATTGTACTTCACCACTGGATAAACTGAAGGGACACCTATAAGAGAAGTCATAGAGTTAGGACTTACTAATCTGTACACTGTCACTAACGTGTTATGATCTTTATCTGATGAACCCTTATCGGATACTCCTGTAATAATCAGATTTCTGACCAGCAATATTAGAATGCTATTAATAATGTACATTATCCATTTCTATGATGTGGCAGGAATACGGTTTTAGGCTAATAAAGCTACATTGTGACGTGCAGGTCACACAGCTGCATAGCAAAGTGACCCATGAGACCTGACAATGTCTACTGGGTGTAAACATAATGCCTTATATACAGCAGATATTATGGAATGTCACAATCACTGTTCCCTGTTATATTCTGTTTGCCGGTGTCACTGTTTAAACTGTCTTTACCTTTGTCTTCCTGTTAACTGGCTAATTTGTGTCTTTTGTTGCTCAGCTAGTAAAGGCTTCGTGTGAAGCCGCTTCTCATGGGACGTTACCATGTCTGGTAAAGTGCTGTGTTACTTGCCCTCTTCTGCCACCTGATGACGCCTCCCATACATCCCCTTTCAATACTAACCTTTCATAGTCCAGCCTTGTGTCATGCTACTAACTCTGCTCCAGGCACTGGCCATGAAACCACTCACCCGCCAGGAATATCTAGGGAAGAGCAATAGGCTGCTATTCTCCTGCGCGCTGTTGTCAGAGCGTCGCCCGTTCATTGCATTTGTTTCACTCTTCTCTCCTCAGAAACAAAAACGTTTGAAGGTGTTCTCATCATAGAGGAGCTGGAGGGCCAGGAGGTGTTCTATACCCCTGAGATGTCCGATTACAAGTCAGAGCTGTTTGGTGAGACAGCCAGGAGCATTGAGAATGCGGTGAGTGATGCAACCCAGATCAATCCGTAGATCCAAACCAGAGCGCAGGGTTCCAAGAGATACAAAAATGTCATTATTTGAAGTGCCTTTAAACAGCGCACTAAACCTGAGGACACGACAGTGTAAACAAATATTTGCAAATGGAGCTAGTAGTGACTGTATTTTGGGAGGGAAGTTAATGTTTAATTGTGTAGACCACGTGTAATGTAACTGCATAGCCTGGGGTACTGTTGGTTAGGAGGAGGCAGGAGCATACTGGCTAGTGGCTGTTGCCATTGGAACTTCTTGGGGCCACACGTTTCATACACAGGGCTTCTGGCTGAGCGGCACGCAAAGAAAGATGCTCCTCAGCCGCTCTGATCTAAATTATGCAGTCAGAGTGGTCGTCCTGAATTTTGTTGTCAATAGCTGTCAGATGCTAACTGATGGAAGGCTGGAGCTATACACCTGTCATAGTGCCGACTGCCATTTACTGTGTGGAGGGTTTAGTTATGATTTGTTTATCATTTGGGGTCTGATGGGTTTTGTGTGTGTTGGGGATAATACAACAAGAGCCGTTTGCTCATATTTGCCTCTAGGCTAAAAGTTTCCAGCTAGCCCCTAGTGACAGGTGGGTGAGCATCATTAACAAACGAATTGACCTTGAGGGACCCAGAGTAGTTCTGTTATTGTTTGGCTTATTACTTTGCTTAACTAGCATTTGGTCTCCCGCTGAGCATGTAATGCAATGTACAAATTCAGATTTCTGCTACTGCTGAGCTTATTACTGGACATTACTACTTTAGTTCTACGTTCTATAATTATTGGCTTACAGATGTTTTAATGTGTTTCATGAATTTAAATGAACTTGGCAAATATTTATAGAAGATTTTAATTTAGAGTACAAAGTTGTACAGAGCTTTGCTGTGATTTTTATTGATTTGTTACGTTATTATGGATGATTTGTTTTAATCTAAGGGGTTATATACTACTAAAGCGGAATGGTTTTACTTAAAATGTGATTAAGTGGAAGCGATGCATACAATACATTGTACAGGTAGTAGGCTGGCATTTTATAGTTATTTAAGGCTAGTGAAGCCGGTTAGTACATTCCAGCGTGACGACGGATTATCTAACATGTTGATTAAAAACCTTCTTCTCAGGTCACATTTACTGGGAAAAGGCCAACTGCTTTGGATACAATATGAGCCAAAATAACAATCTCTTTGCGCACAGCCATGTCAGACTGCAAAGGGCATAATTTAATTAACACCTTGTTAAACTCAAAAGTGGTGAAAGTAGAGAAAGGGGAAATAGTTCTGCTTTTGACATTTCAGAATAGTTCATGTTTTTTCTCTCTTTCTTCTGTATCTCCAGTCTAAAATGACTATTAATAATCTCCTTTCAACGCTCCCCATACATTTATTTTGAAGTAAGACGTAGAAAGCTCTTTAATAAAGCGCAGTAAGAAAAATAATAGCTAAAGATCAAACCGTACATAGAACAACTGTTTGACATACCACTTACAGTCTCTAAATGAAGGATTGACTACTTACTTGCTACAAAAAAATAATGCTAAAATATTGAGAACTTTAACTTGAGCGACTGAGAATTATTTGTAATTGGGTTTTTTGTTATAAATTGAACAAAAGACTACACATAACATTGTATTTAACGAACATTCTCTGACCACAAACAATGAAACCAGCAATTTACCCAAAGACAGTATGTTTAGAAATCACTCCAGATTCAATAACATATACAGAACAAAGAAGCCCAAATAATTCATGTTTGGAAATGATAAATTCTAAACTGCTCGTGCGGTGTACTCTGGTAGCAGCCCCTCCTATCAGGACAGGAACATTTGCTTTATTTAAAAATTAATAACAATCAAAAACAAAATATACTAAACAAAATATTACAATATGACATAGCCATCCTAAACAGTTTGGACTATTGTTAGTCTTCCCCTATGGCTCTTTCCATACTGGTTTCTTTAGGGATGCATGTTTGTTGCAAATAATTATCTGAATTTGAAAAATGTTTCTGGCTATTGCAAAATGTGGGTGGGTACCAGTTACACAGCCAGCTGCCCCCAGCTCTCCAAATGCCTTTTGGATAGCCATTATGTGCCATGACATTGTTCAAACTGCCAAGGTAAAAATGGCAATGTTGAATTATGACGGGAACCCCCCTCCCTCCAGGATTACTGCTTTAAATGGCAAAACCTAATGTGTAACTTTGTTCACATTTGTTTAAAGGCTTAGATGTTTAGGATTTGATGTTTGCCTATGCTACAGCTTAGTGTCTGTCAAAATACCTTAAAATAGAAAGTCTTAACTTGCATTTCAAGTCCACTGATCAATAACATACACACAACTTATATTTTTGCTGTAATATTTCTGCAGAGCACCAATAAATTGCTTATCTTTAGCGTTACAGACAACAGGCTATGTATGTGCTGAAGGAGTGCCAGATACCAGTGAAGAGCCGATAAGGGATTTGAGGTTGTGGTCACTGAAGTGTTTGAGATATTTTTTTTTTAACTCATTCTGTGATATATCTGCAAGATGTAGAGATCAAACCTTGTCTTCAGCCTCATCTCCCATCTGCTAGTATCAGGTTCCGTGTTTTGCTTGATATGATTTTGTTCATTGTTTTGGGTTTTATAGCTTTTCAAATCTTGTCTTTTGGAAACCCCATAAATACTTGAAGTAGCTTTGTGCATGTTGCCAGCTGTAAATGTGAATATTGCATTCCATCTTTACCAGCAAGTTGCATCATGGGATGAGGTGAAAGCTCCCCCTGCTGGCCCAACACAGGACTGATAGATTTTCATTCTGGCGTCGTTCATCATTAATACCATTATTTTATTGGACCTGACACTTTAATTATTATTTATAATGCACCAGCAAATCTCACAGCTCTATGAAAACAAAACAGCAGTCAGAGAAAAGTAAACCATTTTTTTTATTACTTAGATACACATTGCATGTTAAATTGTATAAGAATAAAGCACAAAATGTTTATGCATGCATTTAGATAGGTGCAGGCTTAATAGTAGCAGAATGATTTCCATCCGACAAGGCAGGAACTCTTATCTCCCTCAAGCCAAATACATAAAAATGCATATTATATTGCCCTCTATAAATGCATATATTAAACTGTATTCTCAGTCTTTACAATGCATTCCTACTGAAAGGAATGAAGTTTTGCTTCTATGTTGATGCACTGTAAATGTACACTCATCAATATGAATACTTTCATTTGGGTCTAGTGACTTTATTTTCACATCCATTTACCAGAGCCGGGTATAAAGAGAGCAATGGATAGATTTTATATCTACCAACTATTTCTGTAAAGACTATGGCCAACATGTCTATAGACTATAGCTATTCATTTATCTCTTTAGCCATTATCTAATCTACTTTCCTCATGAAGTCTTCGGGCTAAACCTTATTTCCTCTGCGATGTGCGCTGGCCATTATTGTGATAAAAAGCTGTACTGATGACCAGAGTCACGCTGCAGGCTGTTTCATTGAGCTGGTGGAGTAGGGGAGAATGGGTCCCTCTGTGGAGAAACTTCCACACCTATTACTTCCTTATTTCTCTTGCCCACTGAAAATTCTCTATGTGATCCTGGGCGCTAGCTCCAAATTTCTAGCTGACATGGTGACCTGGCACCCAGGATTTGTGATTTGTCAAGCCGTGGCTTAACTTGCATAAGGAATGCATTTTAAATCAGGAAGTCTAACACTAGTGTGCAGTTTCATATTCACAATATTTGTAAATTCATTCCCAGCCCCATATCTACACCAATAGCTATAAAAATTACTAGACATGTTATTAGCACAATGCTCCTTACACTGGATCCATCATTCTCCAAGACAGTATAAAATGAGACCGCCGCTGGCTAGAAATGTAAGCAGTCTCTAGGATTCCTGACCTCAGTTATGTTATGAAAGGGATAGTGTCATAGGGTAGTCAAACCTGGAAAAGATCTCCTGATGTACTAAAAACCATTCTTATCCTCTTTCCATTTCACCTTCACTTTCTTCATTCCCACGTAATCCTCCATGGTCCAGAGGAAAACCTCAATCTCGGTTTTCTGCATCACTAGAGAGCAGAAATATAGGATGTTATCAGTTCAAGCCTCGTTCACAGCACTAGCCTTTGTTTTACAATGAAAACTGGAGATATTGCTTATGTTTCACAGATAGTGCTATTGGATCAGTCCCTGTTACACCTCCGGCACTATATTTATGACCCACATCGGCATATGAGTCTCTTATAGACACATCTGTGCTGGTGTTAAATGGTATATAAATCCCTATCTTATATCCTCACAAATTCTTTCTATCTGTGTGTTCATCTACACCAGGGCTAGCCTACCAAAGGCAATGGTGACATTTAAATCTCACTTCCAGCATATAAAACATTGATCAGTGAAGTATTTTGTACACGGGGCTGTAATAGAGTCCCATATGGTGAGAGAGAAGTGTATATTTGTGTTTTAATACAGAAGAGAAGCTACCTTGACATCTTCCGGAACGTGTCCTATAGTCTTTTGTGCTTATTACCACTACGTTTCCACGTAAACCAGCAATATAAGCTTAATGAATAAAAAAAAACACTCATTAGGACAGTCCATTAGTTTAGTTCTCTTGATAATGCAATTTACAACGTATCCAGTATATCTACCAAGTGACTGACTTAAAGGTCATTTGGCGTCACTAGACAGCGACCGTGTCATGTTTCTATGTAACCCTGATTGTGGGCTCTTGTCAAATGATGTGATCATTATCACCACACAAAAATGACCTTAACATTCGTTAAACCACAAGAGCACAACGCCTGTGCCATTTATCTAGTTAGACTAGAAGAGGCTGCTTCGTCTGGTGTTGTTTTATTTGCACATTCCAGTTTTATGTATATCCAAATCCATTTATTGTACATAAAATTCATTGGGATGGATGGCATGTGAGACAGCCAAGTCTGCCGAGCAGACTGCTACTAAGGGACACACCGGTGTCTGTTCTCATACACTGCGGCTCTCAGCAGCCAGATTCCAATTGTGGATTAAATGTCTCATGCATTTCTAAATGATTCCAAAAGAGGAACAGGAGGCGAACTAATAACCATCTGATATTAGGACATTACACTGATCTCAGGAGAAGAGATTAGCCTTTCTATATATGTAGTAGACTTTATTCATTTTCAGCATAAAATGGACCTTCACAGAGTCTTCTACACACACTGAAGGCAGCCATTATTTAGTCTGAATAGAATAGCATCCCCAAGTACATCTGTTATAGTCTGCTCAATGGTACAGTTCCCTTCATGGCAGGGGTGCAATTTCCACAAGGGGCCTTGGGGATGGGTCTCTGGCAATGATCTAAGAGAAGAGAAGACCGGGGATGCATCGCTGGGCTCTTTAACATATTGTGCTATGGGGCATACTGATCCATCCCTATTTTTGTCTTTGGTGGGGGCAAGCATTGTCACCTAATATGAATATATGAGCTAGTCTTCTAGGCTGAAGTCCTATGTATAGAAATGGTTCATATATTTTATTTGTGAAATATAAAACCAGTAGGACAACGTTTTTACCTGTCTCTTTAATCTATTGCCGTTTAAAGACAAAAATGTCTGCCATCTATTATACCTTGTTCAGTATATCTCCTGATAAATATCAGCACTGTTGTGAACATCAAAGAGTAATGGCAAGAGAAAGCGCACATTAGTTAATGCCAGACTTATTTTGTGGGTATTTTTGCAATTTTCCTGTTCCAAAAGAGAAGTAAATTGTGTTCAATTTGTTTCTTGTTCCCATAGCCGGGAGCCAGTGCACCTTTTATGGAAACTATACTAGCTTCAGAAAATGTCATATATGCAGTTTTGGTCTTTGTGTACGGGTCTGGACTTAAAGAAAGCCAGGACATTGAATCTTCTCATTCCTGTTTAACTATAGCTCCCAGAATCCTCAGCTGCTGCAGTATTGCATCAGTAACTGAAGTCACTTGTGATACGATGCAGAATCCAGTCCAGTCAGCATTTTACATACATTCATATCTTCAGTTTTACTGCTGTTCTCTGCTAATGGCTCACTTGTATACTGTGTTACAGTTAGATAATCTTCTCCGAAATTCAGACGTAAAGAGAGACTTCAGAAGCATCCGTGTCCGGGACCTGGGGCCCAGCAACTCCATTAGAGCCATAGTAGAAGCACATTTTGATCCAGGTATTGTAATTTAGACAGATGTATGAAGTTTGCGGAGGTTCATCTCAGGCTCAGTTTCAAAGCATCACGATCAAGCTGGTGATTTAATTAAGTATAGCTACTTTATCTTTGCATTAGTCATTGCATGCTTTATATACATTAAGGCATGGTGGGTCCCCGGAAAGAATGGCCCTATTTTGATAGGGCAGTTTCCTCCCAGCCATTTTCAAACTGCCTGGGATTTCGATTGCTTATGCCTTGATAAGGTATAGCAATCAATCCACAGAAAGGTAAGCCTGAAAACTACCCCAACCCTTCCCCTAATTCTAACCCTCCTCTTTTATTACCCTAACCCTCCCTCTCCCGCAGCCTGACCCTAACCCTGGAGAGGTTACTCACCTTTCCTGTGGTGTGGGTCCTGCGATAGCGTTTCCGAAAATATTCACCCATTCTGAAAAAAAATTCTAAAATGGAGGGGTATTCAAAATAAGGACATCTAAAAAGGACCATATTCCACATATTCAAAAGGACCTATCGGATGCCCCTATTTCAGAAATCCATCATTCTATGCAGGGAATGCAACCAGCAGGCAGAAATACTCCTCTGTCATAGGAGTTGCATCCCTTTTACAAGAGCTTTTTTTATTTTGACAGTTAATTTTGTCCTTTAGAATACTAGAAGTTCTAAGTATCATTAAACATATTACTGTTCTGCAAGGAATATTTTCTGTACATTGGTTTGTTTGATGTTGGCTTCATAGAATGTTGAATGCATTACACTGATGGGATTGAATAGCTCCCTGAAGTGGCCAAGCAGGTTCTGAGTTTGATTTGGGCAGCTGATGCTCATACATTAGATAATTAAGAGTGCTCTCTAATGTATAATGCCAGCAGGATATGACTGGCCTATGTTGTCTCATCTTTTGTGTTTTAGTTACAAGATTGACTTCCCTGGATGTGCAGAAAGCATTACTAGCTAGGCTCAAGAACACCAAGAAGAAGACAATCACAGTAAAGAAGCCCGTTCAAGACAACGTGAAGTTCTTGGACTTCGGTGAGATCCCTGGTACATCTGTTTAATTTTCAACTCCTGCACCCTATATCCCAGTGGGAAATCTTTTTTCAGTTGTATTGTTGTACTTATGTGAAAGGCAAAATCACCATAAACCAGTTATGAAAAGGGTACAGGGTAATATCTAGAGGTTATGGGGTGGCCGCCGATGTTGCGAGTCCCCGCTGCAATGTTAAACATTGCGAAATAGGGACAGCCGAAATTGTCTTTTCAGCTGTCCCTATTTCAAATGTGTAACACCACAGAATATTTTTTTATGAATGGGTGGGATTTTAGGATTAGGCTGCTGGAGGGGGTACTTAGGTTTAGGGTAAGGGAGCAGGGAAGCCTTACCTTTCAGAGCACCATGTTCGGTCCTCCGGGGATCGATTGCTATGCCTCATCAAGGCATAAGCAATAGATATTCCAGCCAGTTCAGAACTGGCTGGGACAAACAGCCCTATCGAAATAGAGCTGTTTGCAGCGGAGAGCCACACCCGTCCACAGAGGGTGCCAATCTAAAGGGTTATTGTCAGTAAGATCATTTTAAAGGTTAAAGGGGCAGCATTTTCCGTTTTTGCCTTGGTGCTAAAATTTCTTGCTACAGTTCTGATGGGGTAGGCAATACCTGACCTAATCTCATCTCCAGGAACATATCACATGACCAGGTGGAATGTGTGTGCTTCATTAATATTGCTTTGGGGTGTGCGTGAGGCTTAGGGCCTAGCACCAGACACCTGCCGCCCGTGATGTATTCATATACAGAAAAGTGTAGTTAATTTTTAGCTAATATATTGTTGGTTGGTTCATAAAATTCTAATTTAAAAATCCCCTATACATACAGCTTTTGTTATTCCTCCTTGTGGGGTAATGAACCGCTAGAAATGTCTTGATGTTGGAGCTTTCAAACCATGAACAGGTACTCACAGCCGCTATGAGATCAAGACAGTCTTGTCAGTGAGCCATGCATTCACTACAGTAACATCACTGCACATGAAAAAACTAAATCCATCATTACCAGATAGCGGGGGTAGCAGTGCTTATACATTGTATGGGAAAGGCAGAAGAGACTGCAGGTACATCGCAGAGGATTCTTTCTGGGAGAAGGTGCTATTTTGTAATATCAGCAAAATGCTGCTAGCAGGATAAATTCTAGGAAATTAGCTTATCACTCTCTGATGCCAAACAAAAACATGTAATTTACAAAGCTAGCCATTTGCTTGAAAAACAAAAGCGAAATCCCTGAGGAGGGATGATTACACTTTATCTGTCTTCTGTGTTTTTGTCGAGAGTTATCCGTAAATGTTTTGTTCTCTAACTGTAAATTCTTAAATAGACTGGTTACCGGCTATGATTGCAACCACCACCACAACAGCTGTGACTACCAGCACTATGGCAACCATCAGTACTGTAACAACCTCTATACCAGTTCTGGCTACAACCACGACTGCCGCTACACCAACTCCTAAAAGGATGGCAACGGTTAGGACCACTCCTGTGCCACTTCTTCAATACCCGGTTACCACAGCGATGACCAGCACGAGACGGCCAGTCACCTCCACCAAGAGGCCAGTGACCACTCCTGCAAGCAGAAAGAAACCTCCACGTGTTCCTGCAACGACCAAGAAGCTTCGCCCGTGTGATTCACATCCATGCATGCACGGGGGCACGTGCGAGGATGACGGCAAGGAGTTCACCTGCAGCTGCCCGGCAGGAAAGGGAGGAGCAGTATGTGAGAAAAGTAAGAACATTAGGTTTTTCCTAGATAGACTTCCATCTATAGGTACATACAGAAGATGCAGCTCTCTGGGTGTGTAACTACAACTCCCAGCATGCACAGGTATAGCAGATACAGCATCTATGTGCCTTTCATTGGGATGCTTATATGCATGGAAAGCATTGCCACTATAAATAACTCCAAATGGAATAAAAATGGAACCTCCAGCATAGGGGTAAAGGGGTAGTGTACAAGGACGTGTACGTTTGGAACCATCCTGTAGGATTAGCTTAATGTAATACAACTTTATTTATTTTGCGAGAAGGTTAAACACGTTTCCACTCCTTGCACTGAAACCTGGTTTATGCATTACTGACCCAGCACACAGCATAGTAGCAGGGAGTATTAGGGCACAGGCACAATGTATGCATGTGGCGTCATTTTCTTTGTAAGCAACACAAGCAGATACATTCACAAAGGCCAATACTGCCCTCAGAAGCCCATAAATATTTGATTGTTGCCTTGCTGATGTCAGCACTGGGCCCAGTCATGTTGGGTTTTTGCAATATATATATATATAAAATTTGCGTTATATAATTAAGCGTAGTACATAAGTATCTTGATGTTTTAATAATATATTAAAAGTTACTAAAAAGCAGGAATTGGGTCCATGCAATGCATCTGTTTATTCAGTATAATTCCTTTTCAGTTGTGCTTTAACACAATTTATATGGTAACATAGCTGAAAACATTTTACTGGCTCTGAGAGCAGGCATTTAACATAACAATGAGCAGTAATAGATGGTGAAAAGGTGTGACCCAAAAATCTTTTGGAAAGGGATGTGAGCTTGAACTGATAACACTTTATGCCAAAGGGACAACAAATGCTTAACACCCACCGAAATGATGAGAGAGAGAGAGTAACCTGCATGCTTCTTCTTTGTAGACATTCAGTATTTTATCCCTGGATTTGGGGGAAAGTCTTACCTGGCGTTTAAGATGATGAAGGCCTATCACACTGTGCGTATCGCCATGGAGTTCCGGTCCTCTGAGCAGAACGGTCTCCTGCTGTACAATGGCCAGGTTCGAGGCAAGGATTTCATCTCCCTGGCAGTGCTGAATGGCTTTGTGGAGCTGAGGTAAGTGGATTTATCCCAACGTACATAGAATCTCTATAGGGAGAAGATTATTCCAGTGATATTTAATGTAACGTGTAGGTTGTGTTACGGCAGAGCATAGAAAGGGACAAATACCACAGCACTGTCACACTGACCTCCTTAGCATATCACATTCATCATAAAGATGATAATACACAATACTGTCCTCATTCTGTACAAAGGTAAAAATGCCTCACTACTAAAATGTCATCATGATGCTTTACTATGCAATACTTTCCACAATACTGTTTATATATAACACTTTCTGCACATCTTGCTGTACTCTTATTCTGGTCTTTCACATGAATGTCATGTTACCACTAAAGCTGGCCACACACTAGAGCGATTATCGCTCCCAGCATATGTGGCTGCCGATAAACAGGACGATTTTCCCCTGGGTAAAAGTCCCGATATCGGCACCATACACTGGGGCGATAATCTCTGTTGTAGAGCCTGCAGCCAGCCTATTGGTTGGCTGCAGTCTCTCTCTGATTGGCTGGGTCTCCTGTCAATCTTGACAGGAGACCCAGCTTTCATGCTGACAGGCTGCTGCGCGGTGTCCTTTCTCCCTCTGTCTGGCTATACAGCGCTATATAGCCAGACAGAGGGAGAGAGGACACAGCGCTGCAGCCTGTCAGTGTGTGGGGTTCTGCTGTGCTGTGTCTTCCTATGGAAATCTTAAATGATTATGAAAAATGCCCACACGGCATGATTTTTCCAACGATAACAGATAATCATTTAAGATTCCCATAAGATGCGATAATCGCGGTCGAGCGTTTTTTAAACGTTTTATCGTAGGTTACTAAATAAATCTGCACCACACACTCGAGCGATTTTTGGCCCAATCCACAATAATCGTGCGTCTGGGCCGATAATCGCTCTAGTGTGTGGCCAGCTTTACTTCTTTTGTAACTCTGGGGCAGTTAGTCAATGTTTTATTTATCAGTGTATTACAGTACATTGTTTTGCATCCATATCATTTTAGTGTTATTGGGCCAGATCCAGAACTATGGACTAGCGCTGTTTGTATTTACACAGATCGTAAATACTATGCACTCCCCCGAACACTCCCCTCGATCGGCCAGAATTTCACTGCCTTACGCCT